>VDFB02168622.1:0-13774 GCA_007258455.2 Sequoia sempervirens
ATGTTGAACTTTTTAGCTATTAGTTTTTGCCTCTTTAAATATAGCTTCAAAGAATGTTGTTTTCTCTCTACCATAACAAGAAGGAACAAAGTTCCCATGAGAAGAGAATGAATGATTATGGACATTTTTTTAATCTTAATAATCTAAAATATAAAAACTTGTTTTGATTGCTAAAAATGTAAACTTTATGTTTAAAGTAATTTAAAATCACTATAAAGAAGTAGATTTATGGAAACAAGATTTGATGATTAATATTTTAATTAGTATATTATTTTTTTGGGCCAAACTTTGGTAGCTTTATCTGAATGGACTGTGGAGCATTACAAACCCTTATGCATGGGTTCATTGCAATTTTCCTATTCACAAAAAAATTATTCTCGATTTTAAATTGATTAAAAATTCAAAAAATATTCTAAATAGAGAGCCATGATTTTACGAAGATTAGATACTATATTTAAAACCTTAATATCCTTCCTTCAATCCCTAATAAATCATTATCTTTGATTTCCATAATATATCTTGTATCTTCTACTACAACATTAACATCAATATAAATGTAAGATTATTGTAAATCTTTTTTAAAAATTGAATGTAATTTTACAAACACTATATTTACAATTAATTTGTAATAATTGAATGACCTCAAGAGAGAAAATGAGGAGTTAGAGGTCCAGTAGAGGATTTGAGCACAGATAGACAGTAAAATTACTTCGCTTGTTAATCATAATTATCTGTATACTACACTATGTTTGGAAATAATATAGTCCAACTGAAACAAAAACACAAAAAAATACTTAAAAAAGAAAAAAGTCTTATAATTGAAAAAAATTACATAGTCCAATTTAATCATAATATTCTGTATGCTATACTACATTTGTAATTCATTGAAAAAAAAACACCAAAAGCAGAGGAAAAAGGCTTACCATTTGTTTTTAATTAGATCATCCGTAGAGGAGGAATGAGAAGAAAACTTTCCAATGGCATCAACCTCCATTAAAAATATATGTTAACCCACTTGATCAACTTCTTACATAATCACATCATTTTATACTACACCAAACCAACATTCATAAATACACGTATGGTGGTAATGTGTAGAGGTTTCAGGAGTATGAGGACAAGTTACAAAACAAACCTGCCACTTATAAATCTATAAGTGCCATCTTTCTATGAATCAACCTACGTAGATCATGCATTTTTGTATGAAACAACTTCATTTTAATTCATAAATCTTATTATTTATTTAGATAGTTTAGTTTCTATTATCATGTTAGTTGATTCTAATTAACCCAATATGATGTTGAATTAGACAAATTTTCGAACACATATAGGCTTCGTAATCATAAATATATTCTCTGATTTATAAAGGGTTGTTAATCACGATTTCTATTGTAGAGATATTTTGGTTTTTTTTAATTAGTTTTTAATATAAAAAAGTTATATTGCTTTCATTTTGATGTGTCTATGAGCAGAATATTTGTAATATACATTTATCAAGTTGTGCAGGGGCTGTTGGAAAATTGGTCACAACAAAACCAAAGATGAACCAACCACCAAGAGGGCCGGTAGCTCAGTTATAGAGTACCCTCACAAGAATTTGGGAGCTCATAAGTTCAAATCTTAGTGAGCTGATGAAAATTTTAACATGGTATTAGAGCCCACGGTAGTAGAGCCAAACCAAGCCAAGATCCCCAATCACCTATTAATCGTCTCAAGGGTAGGTGTTGGAAAATGAGCCACATCCAAACCAAAGATGGACCACTCACCAATAAGGCTAGTAGCTAAGTGGTAGAGCATCCTAGCAATAAATTGGAGGCCTTAGCTTTGAATGCTAGTTAGTCTATGAAAACTTTAATAGGGGCATAGTGCCCATAAAGCACCTACGCAACCATCGTTCTTCTTGTCCATGATTTTATTTGAATTTTGGATCTCTACCAATTAATGAGAATTTAAACGTTTATGTCCACCACTGGATTGTTTTACCAAATTTAAGCTGCATTTATGAATACCATTATTGAAGAGAGGAGAAGGGTTAGAGATTTAGGAAGTTGGAGTTTAATTTAAGTAGGCTTAGCACTAATTGTTACACCCAATTTTTTAGGGATTTCAAGTAGAGGAATCCATTAGAAGAGAGGAGAGAAATCAAAAAGATAAATAAAAAAAAATTGTGTGTTTTTGATAAGATAAGCAACATTTACAGGGTGCCGTACCCTTTACAAAGGATCCCTAAGGGCCAAAAAAGAAGCTAGTTCAAACCAGAAATGAACTAGGGCAAGAGCACATACCACACATAAGCAGTTGACAAACAACTGTCAAAACATAAACAAACACTAGACAACCCCAGAATCTGAGGTGACTAATCTGACTCCCTTAATCCTAGGCCTCGAAGATGTGACAGATCGAGGGAGTCCCTTCTTCTTTCTCAGCATAACAGATCAGGAAGACTCAGAATCCAAGTCCACCAAGCGAGGCGAGAGAAGCAGATCAACCGAAGCCACCAAGGGAAAAGAGCCAATACACTACGGGGGAGATGGCAATAGCGCAGGGGAGGAAACAGGAACAAAAGAAGGACCATTAGATGCATGCAACGAAGTCCGGGTAGGCTCAGACAAAACAACGTCAACAGATCAAGCCAATAGTGGCTCCACGGGAAGGTTAGCGGAAGAGGAACAAACCGAGGTTCCAGAGAAGAAGCAATAGGGTCATCCTCTGTTGAAGAAGCATCCAAAGGAGGATCCACTGTGAGGTGATCCAAGACAACATCCTTCCACCAAGTAGCAACACCTTTGTGGCAGGAAAGAGGGAAAATAGAGGCCAAATGCCCCACAGAGAAGCATCTCCTACACTGAAAGTGGAGACCCTCATAGTCCAAGAATAGATCCCAGGAACAAATCCCATCTTAACATTTGAGTCAACATGGGGGCCACCAACAATAGGAGCAACAGGTGGCACCACAAAGTTCGTACCCAACCCAGGCATAGAATTATTTGCATAGACGCCATTCACCCGAAGGGGAGGTGAAAGGCCGTCACAAACCCCGATTGGAGTAAAAAGAGGTTGCTAAAAATAATTGTGTGTGTTAAGAAGGGAGTTATTTATATGTTGCAAGGAAAAAAGAGGAAGGAAGCCATAACTTTCAAAAAATATAGATTTTATTCAAGCTTGTGTTAAGAAAAAAGGAGCTGAAGTGAAATAAAGGAAGAAGGAATTTAAGAGAATTTGGAAAATTAAAGGGAGGAAAAACTAGAGGTGGCCCTAGTTCAGGGTGTTTCAATATGTTATCTATGACTATGGAACAAAAGAATATCAAATGTTAAATAAAAGAACTTAAAACTTCTATTCATGTCTATATTATGAGACAATTAAGTATTAAGAAATGTAATTCAATTGATAAATAATGATACAAGATTTGTATTTAAAATTGCTCCCTTTTAATATGGTTATGTGTGTGACTCTCAATCTTAATCCTCTATATGGGCTATTAGATGTTATATGCTTGTAGTTGTGTACATGTATGCTATTGCATGTGAATATTATTAAATTTCTTGTATATATGTGTGTTGGTTGTCCATTAGCTTGCAGAAATAGGTAAGCTAAGTGTGAGCTCCAAGAAAGTGGTCTATACATGGCTATAGTTTTATTTGTAGCAAGTTAATTATTTCAGAATGACTTATAGAAAGTGATCCCCTACTTGGCCTTAAGGTTACATCGGTTTCTTGTAGCAATACAACCATCATGTAAGCTATGAGAAAAGGGTGTGGATTTCACTAATTTTTTGGCATTGCATGTTGTGTGGTACTATCAACATGGTATCAAAGTAGACTAAAACTCATAGA
Source organism: Sequoia sempervirens (assembly GCA_007258455.2). Lineage (NCBI taxonomy): Eukaryota > Viridiplantae > Streptophyta > Pinopsida > Cupressales > Cupressaceae > Sequoia > Sequoia sempervirens. Next base: position 3,837 of record VDFB02168622.1, read on the forward strand.
AAGAGAGCATTGAATTTGGCTAATGGTTGGAAGGAATATGATAAATAATGATTATGGGTGCGTGTCCTTGAAACAAGGAATATTGCAGCTATAAGATTTGTAGTGAGAAGAAAAAGAGGTTTGGAGTAGTAAGATGCCTCCAAGGAGGAGAGTAGTAGTGGTTGATGCAATAGCATAAGTTGCATGTAAGATGTATAAGGTGCTAGAAGCTATAAGGGGAATGCAAAGTTCATGGATGTTAGATTTTGCTATTGCATTAGCTCCTTCTTGAAGCTCAAAGTGTTAGTATTTTGATAGGATGTTAGGTTTTTATTTTTATTTTTTTATAACTAAAACATTATACCCTCTTGGAGATGATTCTTTTCTATATGTGTCATATATTCTTAATTTTTTTAAAATTTCTAATCAACCTCATGTTTTATCATAGTAACCTTCTTACAATAAATTAAAACAAATTCATAATAAAATTTATTTAATTAAAAAAAAAAAAACAATTCCAGAGTTTGAGATATATAAAAGGGTATTTTCATGTTTCTTAAAAAATTATGAAGTTGAAGTTGAATTTGTTACAAAAAAATAGTTAGATAAGATTGGTAATGTTTCCTCTCTTCCTCCATCTGATTTGGAGACACATTATGGGTTTGGTTTCAAAACTATATCTAAACTTGGATAGATGGAGATAGTTTAGGATGCATGGAGCAAGGAATCTAGGTTCCTGTGAAACCTACACCACACTTTTCTAAAGAGGGTTTAGGTTACCAAACCTATCCTTTGTCTACATGCCCTCGTCCATTATCTGATATATTTATATCTTCCTCTTGTGAGAAGTCAAACCTTCCCTTAGAAGAAAAAGGATTGATTCTTGCTCCTCATCCTCTATCTTTATGCAAGATAATATTTTGTTAATGCTTCTCAAAGCCCACTTGACTACTCTTCCCACTCCAACATGTAAGAAATTTCATAAAAACGATAAAATAAATCCTTCTTCCTATGCATATCATCAAGTTCTTGGATATTCCACTGATCATGCCTTGGGAAATAAAATACAAGAAACTCTCAACTCTAGTACCATCATTCTTCCATTTGTAATGCACCTATTCACTCATTGAGTAAGAAGTGACATTGGGTTTCACCTTTTCCATGTTCCTTCTAAATGATTAACTTTCTTCTATTGTATTGCTCCTCATTATCTCCAAACTTGGGCTCCCAACACCCCCGTCCTGCTAGTTCAACTCTAGGATTTAATGCCAGGTTCCTCTTTCCCTGCACTTCCCAAATCTTCTTTTTATTTATACCTTTATATTCTGCATTTGGGTGATCCCACAATAGTGGGTTACAATTTTAGTGATGAACAAAAATTGCCCGGGCATGAATTTTTTTGATGGGTTTGCTTGAACAGAGGTGTTCATTAGAACACATAAAGGTGTTCACTCGAACACCCCGACACCCCATTCAAACAAACACCCCCATTCGTTCGAACCACATGTTGGTTGATGTTTTTTTAATAAAATAATGGGTTCGAGTGACAAGCCAAACCCCAGGAGAGAAAAAGCACCGTCCACATCACCCTCCACGACATTGTCTGTGCATCCAGGTTTGCATTTTATTTAATCAATTTATCAGTTTCTTAGGCATGCACGTGATTTGTATATGCTTCCACATTTTTCATACATGTCAACTAGGGTAGTTTCAATTACAACATCTGACATAATTTCTCTATCCTTATATGCTTCAATTGATGTCCATACCTTGTTCCAAAGCTCCCATTTTGGCACAGGTAGGGAGGATGCTAGCAAAGGTGGTGAAATTTGGCTTTACACCCGCCAATTAAATTTCCTTGAAAGTTTCTAAACCCTTTTCAAGAAATCCATGTTGTGCATATCCTTAAATCATGGCATTCCATGAGACCACATTTCTTTAAGTCAACTTGTCAAACTGTCTGTGGACGTTTTTTTTTGTCTATGCTTCCACATTTTTCATACATGTCAACCAAGGTAGTTTCAACTAAAACATCTAACCAAATTCCTCTATCGTTTATGCTTCGATTGATGTCCATACACTGTTCCAATTCTCCCATTTTAGCACAGGGAGGGAGGATGCTGGAAAAGGTTGTGAAATTCAGCTTTACACCTGTCAATTATATTTTCTTGAAAGTTTCTAAAGCCTTTTCATCAAATCCATGTTGTGCATATCCTTCAATCAAGGAATTCGATGAGATCACATTTCTTTGTGTCGGCCTGTCAAACTGTCTGTGTATGTTTTTTTGTCTATGCTTCAACATTTTGCTTACATGTGAATCAGAGCAGTTTCAACTACAACATCTGACAAAATTCCTCTATTCTTTATGCTTTGATTGATGTCCATACCCTGTTCCAGGCAGGGAGGATGCTGGCAAAGGTTGTGAAATTTGGCTTTACACCCGCCAATTGCATTTTTTTTAATGTTTCCAAAATATAATATAAATGATAGGATTTTCTTCTCAATGCATTTAACCATTCAATATATAGACCACAATGAAAGTAAATTTAAACCTCCATATGCAAATAGGAAGTAGTAGCTCAGAAATAAATTCTACGCTTTTTTAAAATCTACAGTTGATGTCCATGTACCCTGTTCCAAAGCTCTCATTTTGGCACAGGCAGGGAGGATGCTGGCAAAGGTTGCGTAATTTTGCATGGAAAAAATAATTTTTTGTTTAGGAGAGTATTATGTCAAGATCTAGCTAATTTACCTCGCAAAGGAGTGCCCACTTAAACGTTGATATGAATTTTCTTTATGATTAGTAGGAGATCCCCATGTACCACGTTTCAAAGCTCTCATTTTGTGGCGCAGTAGAATCTTTGGCGAGGGTGTAAAGTAATTTTTGCATGGAAAAATAATTTTTGTTTAGGAGGTATTATGTCAAGATCTAGCAATTTACCTCTGTAAAGGAGTGCCCACTTAAACGTTGATATGAATTTTCTTTCTGATTAGTAGGAGATCCCCATCGAGATAAAGCATAATGAGTTTAATTTAACTTTTTAATAACACACATGTGGGTAAGTAAGATCTTTTTATCATTAGGACAATTATTTTTTCAAGATCTTGCTAATGTTATTTCTACTTCACAATTGGTTGCATCTATTCATAATTTATTGATTAGTGCACCCTTTGGTACATAGATTCTTCATGTAATTTTAATTATGATATCCTCTTCTATTTATTTTCATGGTGCATCTTCCCCTCTCCACTTCCATTCCATTCCATTCATTCCATTCCATTCCATTTCCACCATTCCATCCACTAATTTCATTTCATTTCCCTTTCTTTATTTCTTTCCACTCTTTTCCTTACTCTTCTTTATTTCATCATCCCCTTTATAATCCCACTATTTCTCATGCTATTGCTGCCACTACTATCCCCACCTCCACCCTCTAAGAACATTTGTAAAATCTAGGTAGAGTTAAAATGAAAGTTAATTCCATGGCTAGTTGGAGAAATTCCATTACTTATTCTCCATCACATCACAAATCACTAGCTTTTGAAATTGTGACCTATCCACTACCTATTGGTTTTTTGGAACTTCACTTTGAAGTATATATCAAGGTAAAGGTGGTCCAAATACTCATTTACAAGCCTTTAATTCAACATTCCTAGACTATGCATCTTAAGATGACAATATATTGGATAATTTGTTTCCTCACCCTCCTAGAGACTATGTTACTCAATGGTTCTATTATTGGAATCCTATATCTTTCCATTATTTTGATCAAACAAATAGAATTTCCATAATCACTTTTGAGAGAAAATAGATGTAAAAACCATGTTTGAATGAGCTCAAGCTTGTACAATATGTATCAATGATTATATCATTCAATTCCAATCTCTTTGTGCTAAAATAATACAACATTTCCTTGAGAATGATTTAAAAAATATTTTTATTAAGGGCCTACTATATCCTATCCAAGTCAATGTATTCTTGTGTAGATATGGTTCTTTCATTGACCTTTTAACTCGTGTTAAGAATACAACATTGAGTAAAATTTTCTTTAATATTGTTAGATTATTTAGAGATAAGGTTCTTTATTTAAATGTTATCTTTAATTAGGATAAAAGAATTTAGTGTGAGGTGATATGGGTGGGCTTAAAATTTATAATTATTTATACAAAATTGAATTTAATCTAGGTTTTAATTGATTGCTATTTGGTTGCATTTATTTAGTGATCCTAGGTCATTTTATATATACTTAAATGTATGAACTAAAAGTTTCTATATTTTTGTGAAATTCACATGGAGTGAATTACATTAGATTTAAAATTAATACTTCAAATTAATTTACTAGTTTCACTTGTTTAGTTGTTTCTAAGTTACATTATTTATTGCACACATGCACACAAGAACTATAGATAGAGAAATACATTCTAGATCACTTGTAAATAGCTGTTCTAAATTTAAATTAAAATGTATGCCCAATATTTCTATTCTCTATAGATATTAAAGCAAGAACCTCATTGCTCCTTCAGGTACATCATGGAAAATACGCCAATTCCACCTCAAGAAATATTTCAACATACTAATTGTGAGATTGAGAGTTTCTCTAATTGTTGGTACCAATACAAGAATATATAAGGACACTTGCAAGTCCATATTAGAAAGCCTCTAAGAGAAAATTAGAGATAAAATTCAAGACACAAGTGCATATTCCCCTGATACTGTAGCTACTATTCTTTCCCTTATATGAGAAGAAGTATGTGGTGATGTTTCCCTTTCTCATATTCAGGGTTTGGTGACCAAAGAAACCATTAAACCCCAATGTTTTCCATACTATTAGGATAAACCTAAGGTGAAGGCATACCGGGTTACCAAATGTGTGGATGGTGCTATGGACACTTTGATCTACCCTCGGTTTCTTGCAAATGGTCATTATCCACATAATGACCAAATTCCCTTATATTTTGCACAACAGTTGTATGCTGAGGTTCATTTGGGCCTCTGTAGAGAAGGGGGATTCACTACTCATGAGTCCTTTTATTCTCAAGAGATTCCCAAGGGGCGAACTACCCTAAACTACTTCAAAGAACATCACGATAATTCTATAATCAGAAAGAGTAGGTCATAAAGGTTTTCTATCGGCCAAAGGATGTCAGTGTGAAATATGAACGACAATGCAGTGTGCTGGAATCCCAAAGTCACGCTAGTGTCTTGTATGGACCAGAAAGCAAGTTTGTCTCAAAAAACAACAAAGTGACTATTAGCAATCTAATTACTAAGAACTTCTAGAATGCGAGAAAATGGCAGAATGTAATAGGATTGAAGTAAAGTAAAGTACAAATGATAAAGTAGAAGAGGATGAGAGATTGAAGAAGCTCACAAAAACCCAAGTAATGGAGCCTCCAACAAATGAATGTCTTTAATACTTGTATGTGTAAGACCTGGAGAAAGTGTTGGGGCTGTATAGGGATTTTCCTTAGTCAAACCCTCATTTTGGTATTCCCACCTCCACAGACAACCAGATAGATAGAGAGAAATAACGTATGTGATGAGTGATAAAAGCAATCCCCACTCAAGAAGGATAAACCGTATCACAAAATATAGATGCAATAGATAGGGGATATGTGAAATCCCAGGATGCTCACAAGCACAAGATAAGGGAGATAGCGGTTTCAAGGCTTAAGGAAGTGTAATGCCCCACCACAAAACCCTAGAGGACATCACTCTAAAACACCTAAAAATGGAATAATTTTTCTTCTAAATGTAATGTTCACAAGATTGCAACTGAAACAATAGCTTAAATTTTAACCTAGTCCTCTAAGGTCCGTGACTACACTACTCGATTCCCATTAACTAAACTAACAAGAATTGAAAATAATTACATCTAAAAAATTCCATCAACAATATGAAATTACATTTTATTCATCACATTTAACTGAATAATCAATATGAAATAACCATAACATGTGATCAATATATATCATTTAGAATCAATCCATTTAACTACATATACAATAGCATATTTTACATTGTCCATTACATAAGAGAGTTCAACATTTATTTACATCATTACATCATTGTTTCCTCGAATGAGAGAGGAGAGTACATCATAAGTAAATACATGATACAATAGAATTATGGTACAATACAAGTACATGAAATATAATCCACATGAACTAGAATAAGTGCAAAAGTATTCATATCTAGGAGTAGTCACCACAAACACGAACAAAGTGAGGGAACCCAATGGAGTACAAGGCACATTCCACCCAACCATGTGGAACCCTAAGGTCCACCCCTCGTGCTAGGAAATAACATTAAGGTCCCACCACAAACAATCAAGATACAAAATATGACACAAGGGCTAACATGAATCCAATGTACAAGTACAATAAAACATCACATGACAGTAATACCACTCCCAGAGGTACACACACAAACATAGAATGGAAATACAAGCCAAGGGAATGCTAGGTTGCAGCAAGGAGAGTGTCATCGCATGGTCCTAGCATGGGTTGTCCTGACAGTCTCTCCCTAGATGCCAACCCCCATCTATGATTGTCCTGAAAGTATCACATTAGATGCCGACCCCATAAGGTGAAACATGTGGGACCAATTTTCCTTTCATGAGAACAAGGAAACTGATCTTTCCAACCAAGCCTTCTCAACCCATCCTTAGCCTGAATGAGTGCTATAGGCGTGGGCGAGGCATCCAATTATCTTGATTAGAGTGAAATTCTACCCAACCCCCTAGTTTATTAATTATGTTATCACTTAGATAAGGAACTCCCACATGGGTTTGTATCAAAGAAAAATGGCCCCTTGTCATTTTCATGGTCTTTTAGGCCTTTCTTCATGATGCTTGGTCCATTTTTCTTTGATTTAATGTTGCAATGTAGCTTGAACATTCACATTAGGTCCTTAAAATTCAAATTATGGCATCTTGTGAAGGTATTGTGAAGTGTTGTAAAACATTTCTACACTTTTCTAGACTCTAGTTATTACAATTCACCTAAAAATCACCTTTTCATCACTTATCAAGTCCTATTTTGAAGTTTTGTAAAGTCTTGTAACAAAGATTTCCCTTTTCTAGGCATAAGTTCACTATTTACACCTTTCTTATGCTTTATTTGACCCCTTTATGCACTCATAAGGCTTAATTAAGTGTGTTTTTGAATGTAAACCCAACAAACAACGTTAAAAGCAAGATAATTCCTAACATACATTCAAGTCAAGGTGGGACCCATTCCTGCCATGGTGGCGAATGAGTCCCTCTTGGCTCAAAATTCAAAATATTTTAAAATTTTCTTTCGGGTTTTTTATTTACCAAAATCCGCATGTTGTGATGAGGTATGTAGGCTTTTGGTGTATAAATAAGTTTTTCTTCTCATTTTAACCCCCATTCATCCAAGTTCAAATTATTACACATTCATTCCAAGCATTCAAGCACTTGCATCATGGATGTCAAGCTGATTAATCAAGTGATATTTGGAGCATCCATTGTTGTATCTTCAGATTTTCTTCAACAAGGGTTTAGTAAGTTGATAACATTTTCATGTTATTTGTTTATCATTCTTTTCCATTCCTTTTCTTCATTAAGGGTTTGATTGCCAAAGTGAGATTTGACCAAGGCAAATCCCCTATAATAACAACCATTTCCCCTTTTGCATGTGTTTTTCAGACTTGTGTATGTATATTTGACAGAAACTGCTAGTTGTTGAGAAGTGGACAAGAGGTCAATATAAAGTGTTTCAAGTCAACTACAACTATTTCATGACTTGGAGAGCATTACATCCGTTCTATATAAATTAACCATTGACTGACAAGCGAGACAACCTCAAATTTGGTGCTTTCGAGAATTGGTTCACGATTTGGATATTTTTGGAGGGCGGTTACCATAAGTGGTGAATGGAGTCCCAGGCTGAAAATCTATATTTTGTGATTCAGTCGAAAGTTTAGAAACTTTTGTTTCTAGAAGTTTTCGTAAACTTTTAAAAGGGCCGGTCCTTGTAGTAAATGAGTCCCATTGGTGATTCGGTGATCTTTGTCCTTTAGAGATATTCTAGAATCTTCGCTTCGGACCTCTGATTGCACTCTAGTCGGTTTCTTATTCTACGTTTTGCGACTTTGACATGTTTAGTTCATGTTTGCACATATCCGCATTGTGTTTTCCAACATTGCATAATTCTTGGGTTTTGCATTCATATTCAATCAAATAGTTCATTTAATTACACTTAGATCATTCCATTTAGTCTAAATAATATCAAAAATTGCATAATTTGAGGGAACTTTGTACCTGGATCTTTTGAGTAGGGTTTATCTCTCACCCAGATTGAAACATCCTAAAGAGTGTAAGAGTAGGCTTATAAGCCCTGCAAAATCTGAAGTTCATTTTGGTGAACCTGTGAGCACTTTGCATTTCTAATATCCATTTGCATCTTGCATCTTGGAGACTTTGTTTGCATTAACATTCAATTGAGTTTTTGCATCTAGGTTATACACTTGGCATTAATTGAAGACTTTTATTTAGACTTCATTTTTGCATACAATATCATTGAAAAAAATTGAAAAATTGCATCTGCATCCTTCATTGGCATCTACAAAGCAATTAAATCACTTTAAATTTTATGAAAAACACAAAAAAAATCTCATAGTTGGACTCATTCACCTACAGGCAGATGAATCCACTTTATATTTTAATTGCATTTAGGCATCTTCAGGCATTTCTTGCATTTTGTTCTCTATTATTTCTCTATTTCAGTTTGCAAAATTCTTGTTGTATTTTTTCCTTCTAGATTACATTGCATTTACATTCACCCCATCTTTTGTGGTACTTGTATGAGTGTTTGGTGCCCCATTGATAATACTTTAGTGAGATGAAGTTCTAGACTCATGGCTTTCTATGATAACACTTTCGTTGTGGACCCTGGGATCTCAAGAGTTCCTACTCCTATTATGGACAATGGTGCATTAGGCATGGAAAATACCACTACTATGCCTTAACCTTTCCATCCAATGAATGTTGACACACAAAACAATTCCATTCCGCAAGAAAAAGTCATTAGTATTCATGAGGATTTTGCACATTTACAACAAGATTTATCCCTTGAAAACATTTCCACCACTGCCATACCTGCGATAGAAAACCTTCATCATTTGATTGAAAGTGATGATGGCTTGCAAGTTATTAAGAAAATAGCTGAGATATACAATAAACATGTTCCTTCTACTTCCTAGTCAACAAACATTGTTGTGATCCAAGGAGGACCTCACAATCCTCCTTCAACCATCACATCCATACCAACTTATACCACTCCTCAGGTCACAACAAGTATGCAACAGGTTAGTCATGTGGCTCCTTCTTTCACTATTCCAACTAGCATTCCTAGTTCTTTTGTGGCATCCAACATCCCTTCTTCCACCTTCACCCCTCTTAGTGTCCCTTTCACTTCCCCTAACATTACATACACTCCATCTCCATTTTCCCTTTCACCTCATAGCACTTACACTGATCCCATCATTACACAACTCTTTAACATCATTTCATCCATGCAACAAAAAATCTCCACCATTAACCAAATTCAAAATGCTCCACCCACATATCATGTTCGTAGTAGTCCATTATCCTTAGAGATCTTACGCACACAGATGCCACAAGGAATTGAAATGCCTAGGTTTGAGAAATTAGAAGGTAAAGGAGACTCTACTAATCATGTCAATGCTTATACAACCTTGTGTAGTGACTTTGTCCTCGATGATAAGTTGTTAGCCATAATTTTTCCTAGGACCTTGAAAGACACTACATTGGAATGGTTTTCAAACCTACCTAATCATTCAGTTTGATCATTCAATGAATTTGTGGATGCCTTCATAAGTCATTTTCAAGTCCATATGACTCCTAAAAGGACAATGGTTGACTTAATGCGCTATAGAAAAAATGCCAATGAAAAAGTAACTAACTTCATTT
>VDFB02168622.1:13874-280268 GCA_007258455.2 Sequoia sempervirens
CTAATTTGCCTAGGGTGGTGAATGAGTCCAACTATGAGATTTTTTTTATGTTTTTCAAAAAAATTAAAGTGATTTAATTGCTTTGTAGATGCCAGTGAAGGATGCAAATGCAATTTTTCAATTTTTTTCAATGATATTGTATGCAAAAATGAAGTCTAAATAAGTCTTTCACTAATGCAAGTGTATAAATCCTAGGATGCAAAAATAAAACCTAATTGAATGTTAATGCAAATGAAGTCTAAGATGCAAGATGCAATGGATATCAGAAATGCAAAGTGCTCAATATGCAAGTTCACCAAAATGAACCGTAGATTTTTGGGTAGGGCTTATAAGCTACTCTTACACTCTTAGGATGTTTCACCTAAAAGGAGAGATAAACCCTACTCAAAGGATCTAGGTGGTTCACTCAAATTATGCAATGTATGATGTTATTAATACTAAATGGAATGATCTAAGTGCAATTAAATGAAATATTTGACTTATTATAAATGCAAAACCTAAGAATTATGCAATGTTGGAAAACACAATGTGATATGCAAACATGAACTAAACATAAACAAATGCAAAATAGAGAATAAGAACGCTGAATCAGAGTGCACCTAGAGGTCTGATGAAGATTCTGGAATATTCTAAATGTTGACAAAGATCACTGAAAATCACCAGTGGGACTCATTTGTCATTGATGGCGAATCAGTCCTACTTCTAATGAAAACTTCTAGAAACAAGTTTATGAATCTCGGAATCTGAAATCTAACAAAATCTAGATTTTCAACCTTAAGGTGGGACTCATTCACCACTGATGGCGAATGGCGAATTAGTCCTCTCCCAAAAATATCTAAAATCAAGAACCAATTATGTAACACCAAATCTGAGGTTGTCTACTTGTCAGGTTAATGAAGTTAATTCTATAGAAAATGAACAGAATGTCTTCTCTAAGCTTGAAATAAGTTGCAGTTGACTTGAAATAGTTTTTTGACCTCTTGTCCACTTTTCAACACCTAATAGCTTGTCAAATCTACATACACAAGTCTAAAACACACATGCAAAAGGGGAAAATGGTTAAGGGTTAGATTATAGGGATTTTCCTTGGTCAAATCCCACTTTGGTAATCAAACCCTTAATGAAGAAATGAAATGGAAGAGAATGATAAACAAATAACATGAAAATGTTATCAACTTACCAAACCCTTATTGAAGAAAATTTGAAGATACAACAATGGCTGCTCTAAAATACTTGATTAATGCTTGATTCAATGATGCAAAGTGCTTGAATGCTTGAATGAATGTGTGAATAATTGAACTTGATGAATGGGGGTTAAAATGAGAAGAAAAACACTTATTTATACACACTTGTGCCTTAGTAACCCGATGATACCTCGTCACAAGATGACATAAGGTGATTTTAAATAAAAACCCAAAAGAAAATTTGAAATATTTTGAATTTTGAGCCAAGAGGGACTCATTCGCCACCCATGGTGAATGGGTCCCACCTTGGAATTGAATGTGGGTGTCAGGAATTATCTTGCATTTAATGTTGTTTGTCAGGTTTACATTCAAAACACGCTTAAATAAGTCTTATAAGGCCATAAAGGGGTCAAATAAAGCATAAGAAAGGTGTAAATAATGAAACTAAGCCTAGAAAAGTGTGAAATCTTGTTACAAGACTTTACAAAACTTCAAAATAGGACTTGATAAGTGATGAAAAGGTGATTTTTAGGTGAATTGTAATAACTAGAGTCTAGAAAAGTGTAGAAATGTTTTACAACACTTCACAACACCTTCACAAGATGCCATAATTTGAATTTTAAGGACCTAATGTGAATGTTCAAGCTACATTGCAACATTAAATCAAAGAAAAATGGACCAAGCATCATGAAGAAAGGCCTAAAAGACCATGAAAATGATAAAGGGCCATTTTTCTACGATACAAACCCATGTGGGAGTTCCTTATCTAAGTGATAACATAATTAATAAACTAGGGGGTTGGGTAGAATTTCACTCTAATCAAGATAATTGGATGCCTCGCCCACGCCTATAGCACTCATTCAGGATAAGGATGGGTTGAGAAGGCTTGGTTGGAAAGATCAATTTCCTTGTTCTCATGAAAGGAAAATTGGTCCTGCATGTTTCACCCTATGGGGTCGGCGTCTAATGTGATACTTTTAGGACAATCATAGATGGGGGCTAGTATCTAGGGATAGACTTTCGGGACAACCCATGCTAGAACCATGCGATGACACTCTCCTTGCTGCAACCTAGCATTCCCTTGGCTTGTATTTCCATTCTATGTTTGTGTGTGAGCCTTTGGGAGTGGTATTACTGTCATGTGATGTTTTATTGTACTTGTACATTCGATTCATGTTAGCCCTTGTGTCATCTTTTGTCTCTTGATTGTTTGTGGTGGGACCTTAATGTTATTTACTAGCACGAGGGGTGGACCTTAGGGTTCCACATGGTTGGGTGGAATGTGCCTTGTACTCCATTGGGTTCCCTCACTTTGTTCGTGTTTGTGGTGACTACTCCTAGATATGAATACTTTTTCACTTATTCTAGTTCATGTGGATTATATTTCATGTACTTGTATTGTACCATAATTCTATTGTATCATGTATTTACTTATGATGTACTCTCCTCTCTCATTCGAGGAAACAATGATGTAATGATGTAAATAAATGTTGAACTCTCTTATGTAATGGACAATGTAAAATATGCTATTGTATATGTAGTTAAATGGATTGATTCTAAATGAGATATATTGATCACATGTTATGGTTGTTTCATATTGATTATTCAGTTAAATGTGATGAATAAAATGTAATTTCATATTGTTGATGGAATTTTTTTGATGTAATTATTTTCAATTCTTGTTAGTTTAGTTAATGGGAATCAAGTAGTGTAGTCACGGACCTTAGAGGACTAGGTTAAAATTTAAGCTATTGTTTCAGTTGCAATCTTGTGAACATTGCATTTAGAAGAAAAATTATTCCATTTTTAGGTGTTTCAGAGTGATGTCCTCTACAGTTTTGTGGTAGGGCATTACACTTCCTTAAGCCTTGAAATTGCTATCTCCCTTATCTTGTGCTTGCGAGCATCCTGGGATTTCACATATCCCATATCTATTGCATCTATATTTTGTGATACGGTTTATCCTTCTTGAGTGGGGATTGCTTTTATCACTCATCACATACGTTATTTCTCTCTATCTATCTGGTTGTCTGTGGAGGTGGGAATACCAAAATGAGGGTTTGACTAAGGAAAATCCCTATACAGCCCCAACACTTTCTCCAGATCTTCCACATACAGGTATTAAAGACATTCATTTGTTGGAGGCTCCATTACTTGGGTTTTTGTGAGCTTCTTCAATCTCTCATCCTCTTCTACTTTATCATTTGTACTTTACTTTACTTCAATCCTATTACATTCTACCATTTTCTCGCATTCTAGAAGTTCTTAGTAATTAGATTGCTAAGTCACTTTGTTTTTTTTTGTGACAAACTTGCTTTATGGTCCATACAAGACGCTAGCGTGACTTTGGGATTCCAGCACACTGTGTTGTCGTTCATATTTCGCGCTGACATCCTTTGGCCGAGAGAAAACCTTTATGACCTCCTCTTTCTGATTATAGAATTATCGTGATGTTCCTTGAGGTAGTTTAGGGTAGTTCGCCCCTTGGGAATCCCTTGAGAATAAAAGGACTCATGAGTAGTGAATCCCCCTTCTCTACAAAGGCCCAAATGAACCTCAGCATACAATTGTTGTGCAAAATATAAGGGAATTTGGTCATTATGTGGATAACGACCATTTGCAAGAAACCAAGGGTAGATCAAAGTGTCCATAGCACCATCCACACATTTGGTAACCTGGTATGCCTTCACCTTAGGTTTATCCTGATAGTATGGAAAACATTGGGGTTTAATGGTTTCTTTGGTCACCAAACCCTGAATATGAGAAAGGGAAACATCACCACATACTTCTTCTCGTATGAGGGAAAGAATAGTAGCTACAGTATCAAGGGAATATGCACTTGTGTTTTGAATTTTATCTCTAATTTTCTCTAGGCTTTCTAATATGGACTTGCAAGTGTCCTTATATATTCTTGTATTGGTACCAACAATTAGGGAAACTCTCAATCTCACAATTAGTATGTTGAAATAGTTCTTGAGGTGGAATTGGTGTATTTTCCATGATGTACCTGAAGGAGCAATGAGGTTCTTGCTTTAATATCTATAGAGAATAGAAATATTGGGCATACATTTAATTTAAATTTAGAACATCTTTTTACAAGTGATCTATAATGTATTTCTCTATCTATAGTTCTTGTGTGCATGTGTGCAATAAATAATGTAACTTCGAAACAACTAAACAAGTGAAACTAGTAAATTAATTTGAAGTATTAATTTTAAATCTAATGTAATTCACTCCATGTGAATTTCACAAAAATATAGAAACTTTTAGTTCATACATTTAAGTATATATAAAATGACCTAGGATCACTAAATAAATGCAACCAAATAGCAATCAATTAAAACCTAGATTAAATTCAATTTTGTATAAATAATTATAAATTTTAAGCCCACCCATATCACCTCACACTAAATTCTTTTATCCTAATTAAAGATAACATTTAAATAAAGAACCTTATCTCTAAATAATCTAACAATATTAAAGAAAATTTTACTCAATGTTGTATTTTTAACACGAGTTAAAAGGTCAATGAAAGAACGATATCTACACAAGAATACATTGACTTGGATAGGATATAGTAGGCCCTTAATAAAAATATTTTTTAAATCATTGTCAAGGAAATGTTGTATTATTTTAGCACAAAGAGATTGGAATTGAATGATATAATCATTGATACATATTGTACAAGCTTGAGCTCATTCAAACATGGTTTTTACATCTATTTTCTCTCAAAAGTAATTATGGAAATTCTATTTGTTTGATCAAAATAATGGAAAGATATAGGATTCCAATAATAGAACCATTGAGTAACATAGTCTCTAGGAGGGTGAGGAAACAAATTATCCAATATATTGTCATCTTAAGATGCATAGTCTAGGAATGTTGAACTAAAGGCTTGTAAATGAGTATTTGGACCACCTTTACCTTGATATATACTTCAAAGTGAAGTTCCAAAAAACCAATAGGTAGTGGATAGGTCACAATTTCAAAAGCTAGTGATTTGTGATGTGATAGAGAATAAGTAATGGAATTTCTCCAACTAGGCATGGAATTAACTTTCATTTTAACTCTACCTAGATTTTACAAATGTTCTTAGAGGGTGGAGGTGGGGATAGTAGTGGCAGCAATAGCACGAGAAATAGTGGGATTATAAAGGGGATGGCAAACAAGATGCAATGTATGGTGCTATGAGTATGGAAGGAAAGAGTGTGAGGAAAGAGGTAAGAATAAAACTAATAAAGTGAGAATATAAGAAAATGACACTAGTGGGATGGGAGATAGATGTAACACTAATTGGATTAGTGAAGAAACTAGAGGAAGGATCATGAGAAGTGGAAGCAACATTAGAAGTGGTGACATGAGAAGTATATATAAATCAATGATGTAAATGTAAATAATCAAATCATCATGATAATCATAAAAAATAGGGAACACAATCAAGAGGTTGGAAAGAGGATTTAGCATGCATTAGGTGGCATTAGATGGAGAGGGGAAGATGCACCGTGAAAATAAATAGAAGAGGATATCATAATTAAAATTACATGAAGAATCTATGTACCAAAGGGTGCACTAATCAATAAATTATGAATAGATGCAACCAATTGTGAAGTAGAAGTAACATTAGCAAGATCTTGAAAAATTAATTGTCCTATGATAAAAAGATCTTACTTACCCACATGTGTGTTATTAAAAAGTTAAATTAAACTCATTATGCTTTATCTCGATGGGGATCTCCTACTAATCAGAAAGAAAATTCATATCAACGTTTAAGTGGGCACTCCTTTGCGAGGTAAATTAGCTAGATCTTGACATAATACTCTCCTAAACAAAAAATCATTTTTTCCATGCAAAATTACGCAACCTTTGCCAGCATCCTCCCCGCCTGTGCCAAAATGAGAGCTTTGGAACAGGGTACATGGACATCAACTGTAGATTTTAAAAAAGCGTAGAATTTATTTCTGAGCTACTACTTCCTATTTGCATATGGAGGTTTAAATTTACTTTCATTGTGGTCTATATATTGAATGGTTAAATGCATTGAGAAGAAAAGCCTATCATTTATATTATATTTTGGGAACATTAAAAAAAAATGCAATTGGCGGGTGTAAAGCCAAATTTCACAACCTTTGCCAGCATCCTCCCTGCCTGGAACAGGGTATGGACATCAATCAAAGCATAAAGAATAGAGGAATTTTGTCAGATGTTGTAGTTGAAACTGCTCTGATTGACATGTAAGCAAAATGTTGAAGCATAGACGAAAAAAACATGCACAGACAGTTTGACAGGCCGACACAAAGAAATGTGATCTCATCGAATTCCTTGATTGAAGGATATGCACAACATGGATTTGATGAAAAGGCTTTAGAAACTTTCAAGAAAATATAATTGACAGGTGTAAAGTTGAATTTCACAACTTTTTCCAGCATCCTCCCTCCCTGTGCTAAAATGGGAGCTTTGGAACAGTGTATGGACATCAATCGAAGCATAAACGATAGAGGAATTTGGTTAGATGTTGTAGTTGAAACTACCCTGGTTGACATGTATGAAAAATGTGGAAGCATAGACAAAAAAAAAAAAACGTCCACAGACAGTTTGACAAGTCGACTTAAAGAAATGTGGTCTCATGGAATGCCATGATTTAAGGATATGCACAACATGGATTTCATGAAAAGGGTTTAGAAACTTTCAAGGAAACTTAATTGGTGGGTGTAAAGCCAAATTTCACCACCTTTGCCAGCATCCTCCCTACCTGTGCCAAAATGGGAGCTTTGGAACAAGGTATGGACATCAATCGAAGCATATAAGAATAGAGGAATAATGTCAGATGTTGTAATTGAAATTACCCTGGTTGACATGTATGAAAAATGTGGAAGCATATACAAATCACGTGCATGCCTAAGAAACTGATAAATTGATTAAATAAAATGCAAACCTGGATGCACAGACGATGTCGTGGAGGGTGATGTGGACGGTGCTTTTTCTCTCCTGGGGTTTGGCTTCTCGCTCTCCTAGGGTTTGGCTTGTCACTCGAACCCATTATTTTGTTAAAAAAACATCAACCAACATGGGGTTCGAACGAATGGGGGTGTTTGTTTGAATGGGGTGTCGGGGTGTTCGAGTGAACACCTTTATGTGTTCTAATGAACACCTCTGTTCAAGCAAACCCATCAAAAAAATTTATGTCCGGGCAATTTTTGTTCATCACTAAAATTGTAACCCACTATTGTGGGATCACCCAAATGCAGAATATAAAGTATAAATAAAAAGAAGATATGGGAAGTGCAGGGAAAGAGGAACCTGGCATTAAATCCTAGAGTTGAACTAGCAGGACGGGGGTGTTGGGAGCCCAAGTTTGTAGATAATGAGGAGCAATACAATAGAAGAAAGTTAATCATTTAGAAGGAACATGGCAAAGGTGAAACCCAATGTCACTTCTTACTCAATGAGTGAACAGGTGCATTACAAATGGAAGAATGATAGTACTAGAGTTGAGAGTTTCTTGTATTTTATTTCCCGAGCAATACAATAGAAGAAAGTAAATCATTTAGAAGTAACATGGCAAAGGTGAAACCCAATGTCACTTCTTACTCAATGAGTGAACAAGTGCATTACAAATGGAAGAATGATGGTACTAGAGTTGAGAGTTTCTTGTATTTTATTTCCCAAGGCATGACATTCATCAGTGGAATATCCAAGAACTTGATGATATGCATAGGAAGAAGGATTTATTTTATCGTTTTTATGAAATTTCTTACATGTTGGAGTGGGAAGAGTAGTCAAGTGGGCTTTGAGAAGCATTAACAAAATATTATCTTGCATAAAGATAGAGGATGAGGAGCAAGAATCAATCCTTTTTCTTCTAAGGGAAGGTTTGACTTCTCACAAGAGGAAGATATAAATATATCAGATAATGGACGAGGGCATGTAGACAAAGGATAGGTTTGGTAACCTAAACCCTCTTTAGAAAAGTGTGGTGAAGGTTTCACAGGAACCTAGATTCCTTGCTCCATGCATCCTAAACTATCTCCATCTATCCAAGTTTAGATATAATTTTGAAACCAAACCCATAATGTGTCTCCAAATCAGATGGAGGAAGAGAGGAAACATTACCAATCTTATCTAACTATTTTTTTGTAACAAATTCAACTTCAACTTCATAATTTTTTAAGAAACATGAAAATACCCTTTTATATATCTCAAACTCTGGAATTGTTTTTTTTTTTTTAATTAAATAAATTTTATTATGAATTTGTTTTAATTTATTGTAAGAAGGTTACTATGATAAAACATGAGGTTGATTAGAAATTTTAAAAAAATTAAGAATATATGACACATATAGAAAAGAATCATCTCCAAGAGGGTATAATGTTTTAGTTATAAAAAAATAAAAATAAAAACCTAACATCCTATCAAAATACTAACACTTTGAGCTTCAAGAAGGAGCTAATGCAATAGCAAAATCTAACATCCATGAACTTTGCATTCCCCTTATAGCTTCTAGCACCTTATACATCTTACATGCAACTTATGCTATTGCATCAACCACTACTACTCTCCTCCTTGGAGGCATCTTACTACTCCAAACCTCTTTTTCTTCTCACTACAAATCTTATAGCTGCAATATTCCTTGTTTCAAGGACACGCACCCATAATCATTATTTATCATATTCCTTCCAACCATTAGCCAAATTCAATGCTCTCTTTCTATGAGTTTTAGTCTACTTTGATACCATGTTGATAGTACCACACAACATGCAATGCCAAAAAATTAGTGAAATCCACACCCTTTTCTCATAGCTTACATGATGGTTGTATTGCTACAAGAAACCGATGTAACCTTAAGGCCAAGTAGGGGATCACTTTCTATAAGTCATTCTGAAATAATTAACTTGCTACAAATAAAACTATAGCCATGTATAGACCACTTTCTTGGAGCTCACACTTAGCTTACCTATTTCTGCAAGCTAATGGACAACCAACACACATATATACAAGAAATTTAATAATATTCACATGCAATAGCATACATGTACACAACTACAAGCATATAACATCTAATAGCCCATATAGAGGATTAAGATTGAGAGTCACACACATAACCATATTAAAAGGGAGCAATTTTAAATACAAATCTTGTATCATTATTTATCAATTGAATTACATTTCTTAATACTTAATTGTCTCATAATATAGACATGAATAGAAGTTTTAAGTTCTTTTATTTAACATTTGATATTCTTTTGTTCCATAGTCATAGATAACATATTGAAACACCCTGAACTAGGGCCACCTCTAGTTTTTCCTCCCTTTAATTTTCCAAATTCTCTTAAATTCCTTCTTCCTTTATTTCACTTCAGCTCCTTTTTTCTTAACACAAGCTTGAATAAAATCTATATTTTTTGAAAGTTATGGCTTCCTTCCTCTTTTTTCCTTGCAACATATAAATAACTCCCTTCTTAACACACACAATTCTTTTTAGCAACCTCTTTTTACTCCAATCGGGGTTTGTGACGGCCTTTCACCTCCCCTTCGGGTGAATGGCATCTATGCAAATAATTCTATGCCTAGGTTGGGTACGGACTCTTTGGTGCCACCTGTTGCTCCTATTGTTGGCGGCCCCCATGTTGACTCGAATGTTAAGATGGGATTTGTTCCTGGGATCTGTTCTTGGACTATGAGGGTCTCCCTTTTCGGTGTAGGAGATGCTTCTCTGTGGGGCATTTGGCCTCTATTTTCCCTCTTGCCTGCCACAAAGGTGATGCTACTTGGTGGAAGGATGTTGTCTTGGATCACCTCACAGTGGGTCCTCCTTTGGATGCTTCTTCAACGGAGGATGACCCTATTGCTTCTTCTCTAGAACCTCGGTTTGTTCCTCTTCCACTAACCTTCCCGTGGAGCCACTGCTGGCTTGATCTGTTGACGTTGTTTTGTCTGAGCCTACCCGGACTTCGTTGCATGCATCTAATGGTCCTTCTTTTGTTCCTGTTTCCTCCCCTGCACTATTGCCATCTCCCCCGCAGTGTATTGGCTCTTTGCCCTTGGTGGCTTCGGTTGATCTGCTTCTCTCACCTCGCTTGGTGGACTTGGATTCTGAGTCTTCCTGATCTGTTGTGCTAAGAAAGAAGAAGGGACTCCCTTGATCTGTCACATCTTCGAGGCCTAGGATTAAGGGAGTCAGATTAGTCACCTCAGATTCTGGGGTTGTCTAGTGTTTATCTGTGTTTTGACAGTTGTTTGTCAGTTGCTTCTGTGTGGTATGTCCTCTTGCCCTAGTTCATTTCTGGTTTGAACTAGCTTCTTGTTTAGCCCTTAGGGATCCTTTGTAAAGGGTACAGCACCCTGTAAATGTTGCTTATCTTATCAAAAACACACAATTTTTTTTTATTTATCTTTTTGATTTCTCTCCTCTCTTCTAATGGCTTCCTCTACTTGAAATCCCTAAAAAATTGGGTGTGACAATTAGTGCTAAGCCTACTTAAATTAAACTCCAACTTCCTAAATCTCTAACCTTTCTCCTCTCTTCAATAATGGTATTCATAAATGCAGCTTAAATTTGGTAAAACAATCCAGTGGTGGACATAAACATTTAAATTCTCGTTGGTTGGTAGAGATCCAAAATTCAAATAAAATCATAGACAAGAAGAATGATGGTTGCGTAGGTGCTTTATGGGCACTATGCCCCTATTAAAGTTTTCATAGACTAACTAGCATTCAAAGCTAAGGCCTTCAATTTATTGCTAGGATGCTCTACCACTTAGCTACTAGCCTTATTGGTGAGTGGTCCATCTTTGGTTTGGATGTGGCTCATTTTCCAACACCTACCCTTGAGATGATTAATAGGTGATTGGGGATCTTGGCTTGGTTTGGCTCTACTACCGTGGGCTCTAATACCATGTTAAAATTTTCATCAGCTCACTAAGATTTGAACTTATGAGCTCCCAAATTCTTGTGAGGGTACTCTATAACTGAGCTACCGGCCCTCTTGGTGGTTGGTTCATCTTTGGTTTTGTTGTGACCAATTTTCCAACAGCCCCTGCACAACTTGATAAATGTATATTACAAATATTCTGCTCATAGACACATCAAAATGAAAGCAATATAACTTTTTTATATTAAAAACTAATTAAAAAAAACCAAAATATCTCTACAATAGAAATCGTGATTAACAACCCTTTATAAATCAGAGAATATATTTATGATTACGAAGCCTATATGTGTTCGAAAATTTGTCTAATTCAACATCATATTGGGTTAATTAGAATCAACTAACATGATAATAGAAACTAAACTATCTAAATAAATAATAAGATTTATGAATTAAAATGAAGTTGTTTCATACAAAAATGCATGATCTACGTAGGTTGATTCATAGAAAGATGGCACTTATAGATTTATAAGTGGCAGGTTTGTTTTGTAACTTGTCCTCATACTCCTGAAACCTCTACACATTACCACCATACGTGTATTTATGAATGTTGGTTTGGTGTAGTATAAAATGATGTGATTATGTAAGAAGTTGATCAAGTGGGTTAACATATATTTTTAATGGAGGTTGATGCCATTGGAAAGTTTTCTTCTCATTCCTCCTCTACGGATGATCTAATTAAAAACAAATGGTAAGCCTTTTTCCTCTGCTTTTGGTGTTTTTTTTTCAATGAATTACAAATGTAGTATAGCATACAGAATATTATGATTAAATTGGACTATGTAATTTTTTTCAATTATAAGACTTTTTTCTTTTTTAAGTATTTTTTTGTGTTTTTGTTTCAGTTGGACTATATTATTTCCAAACATAGTGTAGTATACAGATAATTATGATTAACAAGCGAAGTAATTTTACTGTCTATCTGTGCTCAAATCCTCTACTGGACCTCTAACTCCTCATTTTCTCTCTTGAGGTCATTCAATTATTACAAATTAATTGTAAATATAGTGTTTGTAAAATTACATTCAATTTTTAAAAAAGATTTACAATAATCTTACATTTATATTGATGTTAATGTTGTAGTAGAAGATACAAGATATATTATGGAAATCAAAGATAATGATTTATTAGGGATTGAAGGAAGGATATTAAGGTTTTAAATATAGTATCTAATCTTCGTAAAATCATGGCTCTCTATTTAGAATATTTTTTGAATTTTTAATCAATTTAAAATCGAGAATAATTTTTTTGTGAATAGGAAAATTGCAATGAACCCATGCATAAGGGTTTGTAATGCTCCACAGTCCATTCAGATAAAGCTACCAAAGTTTGGCCCAAAAAAATAATATACTAATTAAAATATTAATCATCAAATCTTGTTTCCATAAATCTACTTCTTTATAGTGATTTTAAATTACTTTAAACATAAAGTTTACATTTTTAGCAATCAAAACAAGTTTTTATATTTTAGATTATTAAGATTAAAAAAATGTCCATAATCATTCATTCTCTTCTCATGGGAACTTTGTTCCTTCTTGTTATGGTAGAGAGAAAACAACATTCTTTGAAGCTATATTTAAAGAGGCAAAAACTAATAGCTAAAAAGTTCAACATGCAACAAATTTAATTTTGTTCTATATGTTGGTTTAAATTTATTGGCTAGAATATTTCTTTTAAATCAATATACCATGATAACTTTATTAAGCCTTCCTAACTATATTATAATGCAAACCTCATTTATCAAGAGGGAAACTAGTTAGAGACTTCTTTAAAAATTAATTATATTAAAGATAGATAATTGAAATCACAAAGTGTATATATCTATTTTATAAAATATTAAAAATATTAATTTATAATATAATATTTTTTTATTATTTTCATAATATTAGAATTAGTATAAATAATTCAAATCAATTTATTTTAAAAATATGGAGAGAAATCAATTTAGAGGAAATTTTATAGTTTTATTTTTTTAATATATCGATTGTGTTTTAATTTTTATGTGCATGCTCACAACATATAATTCCATACTTTGTTATTATTATAAAATACCTCTTAACATAATCAATTCCACACATATAAATACAACCACTTAACAAATAAAATAATAAAAATGTAAAATTAATTCTTAAAAATAATTGATAAAAAAAAAAAAGATTATTTTAAATTTTAAGCAATAATATACCACTTATAACCTTGTATAGACTCTCAAATCAAAATAGAACCAAAGCATTAAAAAAAAAAAAAACCACTAACATGTGATGTTTATTATTGTATTCTTCTAAGTGGAGTCTAAAAAGGTGCACCCACCTATTATTTTTAATAATATATAACACAAGTACATACAATAGCTAATTTCTTTATTAAGACTTTTCATTCAAAATCATTAAATGTTACTTTTCTTTCTAACATGATGTAGAGATTGGGCGAACCTCTTGAAAACATTGATAGAGAATTAAAGCAATTACCATGCAACCATATATTTCATTACCAGTGCATTCTTAGAGCTACTTCAAAAAATGGGGTCCCCATCTATCATCAATGTTATAATTGGCATGGATAGTCCAATGAAGTAGCTTTTGATAACATTTCTACTATCTATTGAAAATTACCACACTATTTTCTATTTGTTATAATTGAATTACAAAATTTTACATATTTTAATAGGTTTAGAGATAAATTTAAATTATTATGATTAAATTATTATTTTTTATTATTTATATGTATTATATTTGTAATATAGTGAAATGGGTCTAGGCTAAAACATCTAACCTAAATCAATCATTCCACATTAAAATATTGAGGGACACAAAATTAATCAAGAGATTCTATTTGGTTGTTGTTGTCAAGGGAGAGTCAAACAAGTTGGTTAGGGTTTTGGTCCCTTTTTGTTTGTGGTATGTAATAATGATTGATTGGAAGAAATGTATTAAACTAGGTGAATTAGGACCAAAGTGACGAACTTAATAGAATATGGAAAATGGGTGATCCCACAATAGTGGGTTACCTTTGACCAAACTTGACATTGAAATGAATATTTTGAACTAAATCTTCACTTTCTGACACCTATAGTTACTAAACCGTGAGGAATTTGAAGATGATGCAAACTGGTGATTTTTCACATTTTGCTTGTAGATTTTAAATATATTTTTCAAAAAAAAAATTTGAATCAAATTGCATTTATTTTTCCATCTCCTTCGATAATTAGTTTTTAACATTAAACACCATTTTTAAAGAGTGATGTGTACTATAAAGCACATAACTTTTTTTCTATGAAGGATAAAATTCTAATTTTTTTGAATTTTGATTTGTAAATATGATATCTAGAGCATGCATTTGGTTTCATAGTGTTTTATTGATTTTTTTTTTTCTTAATTAAGTTTTGAAGTCAAACCAATTACAAATTAGACATAGGTGTACTATAAAGCGCATAACTTTCTTTATATGTATTGAAATTAATTTTTTTTGTTGGATCAAGGACATCAATACTAAGAGGATAGATATTTTTTAGAATTCTTTTTGGTAATCTACTATTTTTCCAAATGTGTCGAACAGAGAGCTTGATTTTTAGTGAAAAACCTATGTTTAATTAAACTAAAAAAATGTATAATATAACCAAAATATATTAAAACTATACTTGATGGAGAACTCGTTTTGAGGACTATAATCCTCTAGCTAGGTTTTTCAAGTTGATTCCATTTTGATCCTCAACCTAAGCCTCGAAACCCAAAAATCTGCATAAAATTGCACATGGATGGAGGTAAGGGAAAAATAAGGGGGTTTGAATGAACACCCCTTCGTTTGAACCCCTTGAAACCCCTTCAAGCAAAAGGGGTTTGAATGAAGGGGAGTTCATTCGAACCCTATACAATAATATTTAAAAAATTGGTGTGAAAGGCTTCAAACGAAGGGTGAAAATTAAAATTATTTTTAACGGTCGACTTTCGTTCGAAGACCTAGCCGACCAAGTTTTTTTTTTTTTTTAATTTCATATGCATATAAATATGAACTTATTTTTTCATTTTTTCATATCAACATTGCAATATTAATTCACATTTTTATCCATCAAGGAAAATTTTGGAGAAGAAAACTTTTGGAAGAGAATTTTTCAAGTCATCTTCTACTTGAAGAAGAAAATGGGAGAGAGAGAGAGAGAGAGAGAGAGAAGACAAAATAAGACTCAACGAAAATATTCAGAAGAAAGTGAACAACATTGCACAAAATAAATTTTGCAAGATATCATAGAAAGAAACAAGGTATGCATATTTTCTTTCCTATTTTTAATATTATTCCAAATATATTTTCTTTCCTATTTAATATAATTTTTTAGCATGTAGTAGGATGTTATTTCTAGTTTTGAACACTTAGTTTAAGTATATATTTGTTTTCACATCATTTAGACTTGTAATTTAAATATATTTTTTTCAAAATATATTTAATCATGTCTATTAGGACTTCATAATTTTGCACATTAGGGACCAAGAAAGTTATATGTTGTTACCAATATCTAGACTACTAGTTGAACATGTTCTTGACCATATAATATTATTTACTAGGTGAATTTTTTGGACATCATTTTCAAACAACTTTAATTTATATTTTTTTCAATTGAATGTGTATTAGTGTCCTTCATAGGTTTTCTCATTAAGTAAATCATACTTGTATTATTTAATCATAAGTTTCATACTTGTACTAGTTTCAAACATGTTAAGTCTTTTTAAAGCTCTTCCTTTCTCTCTCTCTCTATCCTTCTCTAGATAGGTCCTCTCTCTCTCTCTTGAGTTAAGTAGATTTTTAAAGCTCTTTCTTTCTCTCTCTATCCTTCTTTAGATAGCTCCTTTCTCTCTCTCTTGAATTAAGTATTTTTAAAGCTCTTTATTTCTCTATCTATCCTTCCCTAAATCTAGGTCCTCTCTCTATCCTTCTCTCTAAAGTCCTCTCTCTCTTGACTTAAGTCTTGTTAATAAAGCTCTTTCTTTCTCTCTCTAGATCCTTCTCTCTAAGGTCCTCTCTCTCTCTCCGTTGAGTTAAGTATTTTTAACTTAGCTCTTTCTTTAGATCTCTCTCTCTATCCTTAGCTAGATAGGTCTTCTCTCTATCCTTCTCTTTGAGGTCATCTCTCTCTCTTTACTTTAGTCTTTTTAAAGCTCTTTCTCTCTCTCTATTGACTTCAGTCTTTTTAAAGCTCTTTCTTTCTCTTAATCCTTCTCTAGATAGGTCTTCTCTCTCTTTCAACGTAAGTCTTTTTAAAGCTCTTTCATGAACTCTCTCTATCTTTCTCTAGATCTACCTTCCTCTCTCTCTATCTTTCTCTCTAAGGTCTTATCTCTCTTGAATTAAGTCTTTTTTAAAATAAAGCTCTCTCTCTCTCTCTCTCTCTCTCTCTCTCTCTCTAAGTCTTTTTAAAGCTCTTTCTTTCTCTCTTTGTCCTTCTAGATAGATAGGTCCTCTCTCTCTTGACTTGTCTTTTTAAAGCTCTTTCATGAACTCTCTCTATACTTCTCTAAATCTACCTTCCCCTCTCTCTATCCTTATCTCTAAGGTCCTCTATCTCTCTCTCTCAGATAAAAGCAAGAAGTTGGGTCCACAAAGAGGGGAAGTTTCATAAAGAAAAAAATCCTGCAAGAAACGTGTACGTGTATGCATTATGCTTTAGGTACCTGAGCCTAAAAAATGTGTATGTGTTATGCTTTGAGTATGCACTAAAAAATGTGTATGCATTTTATAACATGTACAAGTCATTTATTTAAAAAATTAAATACCTTTTAGAAATGCATATGCATTATAAAATGTGTACACGTTTTATAATGCATACGCATTTTATAATGTGTACGCCTTATAACGTGTATGCATTTCTAAAAGGTATTTAATTTTTTAAACAAACAAGCAAATAAAGAACGCATATGTGTTTCATAACGCATATGCATTTTTAAAATTTTGAATTCCTAAACCACACGCTGCCTCAGTTTAGGCTCAGGAAAAGCTTGGCAACCCAACCCTTAGCCTTTGACCTGCAACTAGAAAACTAAGGCAAGTTCAAGAGAAATGTCCAACTTTGGCAATATAGTTGATGGACTACTTTTTGGAATTAATCTATGAAATTAAAACCCATTATAGAACATGATGTCTAGTTTGTAAATATATAATTTTTGTTAAGATTAGATTACGTTTTTTTTAATTGTTTTATTAATTTCTAAGTAAACTGGTCCATAAACTCAAGTTTTTTCATTTTTTAATAACTTTTTTGGTTAATTTTTTTGTAAAAAAAATTATATGACATCAATCTTCAGACAATTCTCTACACAATGAAAAAAAAAATCAAAAATTGTTTAGTTTACCTCCAATTATGTTGTCCATACACGTTGATTTTTTAAAATAGCAATTAGGGCCAATAAAAATTCAATATAAAAAAATATTTAGAAAAAAATAACAAAAAAAATATTCTCATCAATCTTCATGTTGTCACATATCTTTCACCAAAAGGAATTAGAAAAATACTTTTATTTAGGTCAAAGAGGGGTGTTACACGTGCATGGTATGGTAAAAAAACATAACTTTTAAAAAGTGGTTTTTATACATGCCTATCAAAATTTAATTTCTATCATCTGGGTATTTGAAGAAATTACTAAATTCAAAATACTAAATTTAATAGTATTGACCTTTTTTAAGATTCATTGCGTAAGTGCTTCAAATTTTTAGTCCAAGTGTGACAAATTCTAAAAAATGGCAAAAACACTTCCACTTTTTGAGCTTTTTGTGGACCCAACTTCTTGCATCAGCCCCCTCTCTCTCTCTCTCTCTCCCATGACGTAAGTCTTTTTAAAGCTCTTTCTTTCTCTCTCTATCCTTCTCTAAATAGGTCCTCTCTCTATCCTTCTCTAAAAGGTCCTCTCTCTCTTGAATTAAGTCTTTTTAAAGCTCTTTCTCTCTCTCTTGACTTAAGTCTTTTTAATAAATCTATTTCTTTCTCTCTCTAGATCCTTCTCTCTAAGGTCCTCTCTCTTTCTTGAGTTAAATATTTTTAAATATGTTTCTGTCTCTCTTGACTTACAAGGTCCTCTCTCTCCCTCTCTACCTCTCTTTCTCTCTCTCTCCCTTGAATTGAGACTTTTTAAATCTCTTCTTTAGATCTCTCTCTCTATCCTCCTCTAGATAGGACATTTCTCTATCCTTCTCTCTAAGGTCCTCTCTCTCTCTTGAGTTAAATATTTTTTAATCTCTTTCTATCTCTCTTGACTTAAGTAGATCTTTTTAAAGCTCCTTCTTTCTATCTCTCTAGATCCTTAGATCTAGATCTAGGTCAGGTCTCTCTCTCTCACTCTCTCTTTCTCTTGACTACTAGTTGAACATGTTTTTGACCATATATTATTAAATATACTAGACCTAAATTTTTTGGACATCATTTTAAAAATACTTTAATTTATATTTGTTTCAATTAAATGTGTATTGGGGTCTTTCATAGGTTTGCACATTAAGTATTTATCATGTACTTGTATTATTTGATCATAAGTTTCATACTTGTACTAGTTCCAAACACGTTGTCTTTTTAAAGCTCTTTCTTTCTCTCTCTATCCTTCTTTATCTCAAAGGTCCTCTCTCTCTCTCTCTATTGAATTAAGTCTTTTTAAAGCTCTTTCTCTCTCTCTCTCTTGGCTTCAGTATTTTTAAATCTCTTTCTTTCTCTCTCTATCATTCTCTAGATAGATCCTCTATCTCTCTCTTGAGTTAATTTTTTTAAAGCTCTTTCTCTCTCTCTCTTGACTTAAGTATTTTGTGTGTAGAACAGCCTCAACAAGTAGAAATTTCTCAAGCAAGAGTCGAGCCAAATTTAGATATTGGATCAAATGAGGTTGAAGAACACATAGTTGAAGATAGGGAGGAGGACCAAGTTCATATAAAACATTAGCTAGACATAACACAACATGAGATGTATGTAAACTTTTGTAATTTGAATCCTCATATAAATATTGGGCAAACAATGTTTGAAAGGTTAAAGCCACATTATGTGAAGATAAACAAGGTTTTTGAAACTTTTTGTTGTCATTATCATATTGAATTTGATCTCTACTATCAAGTGTTTCGAAAGATGAGAGAAGAAAGTGACGGTTTTTAAAATACACCTCCTAAATGGGTTGTAGACACGTAAAATATACTGATTGACATTGCACATCTGATCCTGACCACTAACACCGTTTCATCCTAAATCATCCCTCGGTCTAACCATTTAATTGAATAAATTTATTTGATTAAATTCATCAATGTTCCTCTCTTAATTAAATAAATCATTTATTAAGTCATCATTTCTTGTTAATTAAATCAATCAGTCCAATCTAATTATCCCTATTTAATTAAATAATCAATTATATTTGATTAAATCCCTAAAGTCATCTTATTAAATTAAATAAATTAAAACCTTATTTGATTTAATCTAACATCATCTCCTTGGTGAAATAAAATAAAAATATTTATTTAACCTTGAAATCATATTCTTCTCATATTTTGATTTAAATCAATCTATAAATTTAAATCAATATGTCACATCATTCTAATCTCTCATTAAATTAATTAACCTTGATTAATTTAATCTCCTCTCATGTCCCATCCTCTAACTTTTGCAACTTGCACAAGAAAATAGATTTAATTCATTTATTAAATCTCTATTTTCTCTCAAAAGGCATAATAAAGGAATATTCCTAAAAATTTGAATTCAAAATCCAAGTGGACTTTGTCCTTCCAACAAGGCATTTACTCCACTTAGAAAGTCATTTTTCCTTGAGCCAAGTGGCATTCAATGCACCTTCTTTCCCTCTTACATGTCATTTCAACAATTTCAAAATTCAAATATATACATTTATTGACACATTCTTCAAAACTTGCACATCCTCCATCCATTCTCATGCTGACAAGTGGCATCTTGCCATTGGTTGATTCTTAGTCCCACATTGCTCCATTTTGGACATCTCAACTTGAAATTCTATAAATAAGAGGCTTCATTCCTCATTTGATCATCCACAATTTGAGCAAAGTTATTATACTTCAATTTCATCTTAGAGTTTTAGCATTTGAATCAAATCCATCAATTGTAGCTATGTTATTGTAGGTTTTCTCCATGGAAGGCATTTGAAGCAATCGCCAAGTGGCACACAATCATCAAATCTTCATCAAGCTTGCTTAGGAGTTGGGAAAGGGCCAATTTCCACATCAAATTGGCACCAACTTCCCCATAGGATCAAGAGTTTGCATTATTTGAATAGGATTAATCTCTTTTATTGCTTTTCATTGCATTTCTTGCTTTCATTTCCTATTTTGAATCATGGTAATGGATTTTATGGGGAATCTCTATTCTAACTTGCCTTTGACCTTATTAATTTGTTCATTTGTTGTGTTCTTGCAGGTATAGGATCTAGGTTCACATGGGTAAGTTTGTTGATAGAATCCATCTTATGTGATAATGTAATTGGTCAAATAAACTGCATAAAAGGACTTTGTGAAACATGTGGAAATTTGGCTAAAATGCTTTTGAGAAACAAAGATACCAACCCAAAAAAGATAGTAAATTGAAAGAGTTACAAGTACGTAAAGTTTTAACAAATTTTGGGAAAAAATCCACAAGGTTAAACTATGTAGACAAGGAGATACCTATTGGAATATTTATAGAAAAAATTTGAAAATCGATACAACCATACATACAACATGTTTTTTTTACTAAGTGGCAAGCACAACAATTTCAAACATTAAGAGATATTTTCCCAACTGGAAAAGTTCTATCAATAGTCAACTTTACAGAAAATTACTCTTTTGTACATCAAAAAGATATTCAATAAGATTATTACTTTTTAAAGCAAATCACTATTATGGGGCATGTGTTTTATCGACATGCACAATTGGATTTGGATGGTGTTGACAATACATGTGATGAACGAGTCATTAAGAAAGAATATCACTTTTATATTAGTGATGATAAAGAGCATGACACACTTTTTGTACAACATTGCTTTACAAATTTTTTTGATAATTTGGCAAGTAGGGGTGTAAAAATCGGAAGGCATTTTGTATGGTCAGATGGATATACAACACAATTCAAATCATCATGGTCATTTTATGCACTATGTAGATATCATCAAAATTATAAAATACCACATGTTTGGAGTTTATTTGAGAGTGGGCATGGAACGGGTGAACATGATGGCACAGGAGCTTGCATCAAACATGCTCTAAGAAAGCATCAAATGAGTTATTCAAGAGATCATATAGATGATGCACATGATGTTGAGTGGTGTAAGAAACACTTTGCATCAAATGAGGTCGGCACATCTTCAAGAATGAACCAATCCATTCCACATAGAGTGTTTTGGGAGATATTAGGTATGCATAAATTACATTTGAAAATTTCAAACTTTAAATAGTTTATATGTATACATGTTCAAGAACATAAGTTTGTTTTTATGTATCTAGGTGTGGATAGAAGGTCGATGCATGGATGCAGGAAGGTAGATAAAACAAGATCTTTGCATTGTGTCATGAGTACAAATCATCACCCTAGATGGACATTGTACACGAGGGATTACTCTTGTTTCTGTGACGAGTGCATTTTGAAAAAAATTGAGGCATGCAACAACCAACAATGTGGATATATTATTGAATGAAATTTGGTGCCACTAGTCATTTCTAACACATACTACGAAGATGATGAAAGCTTTGAAGACATTCCTCTGATTTCAATTGATTATGACCATATTTAAGGATTGGTTAGAAAAGGTACATGTGTACTTCATAAATTTAATGTAAATTTACAATGTAGTTATTAAAATTTAGTACTAGATGAGTTAAATTTAATGATATTTAGTCTAGATAGTTCTAATTTTTTTATAAATTTTCCATGTAAATTTTGTGTACAGGAGATGTTTTTGCAGTCATAGTAGATCCTAGAAACATAGAAGGTGTTAGTTATTATTTAATGCATTGCACAGAAGAGAGGAAGAAGCTAACAAAACCTAAAACAAGTGATGAAATTTTGTTTCCCACAAGTGAACATTTAAATTTATATATACATGTACATGTGCATTACCTTAAAAATTATATATTATATAGGTTGACTGAAAATGTTATGTGCACATGTCTTACCTCAGGTTCATGTTGTTTACTGTGCAGGTTTAGTTGTATTGCAAGGGATATATCTCAAACAAGTCAAAATTTTCAACATGGGATTCATTTTATTGAAGTTATCAACCTGAGAACAAGGTATATCAATATAGTCACCTAGTAATTGCTACCGCCCTACATCTTCATACAGTTCCACATGCACGTGGACGAAAACAATGGAGACTAGATAGTGATGATCATCAGAAAATATTACATGTTATTGAAGAGTGAGTTGAACCAGTTGTTTGAGTTAGATATCCATGATTTGAGTTCAAGTACATGTATGTGCATATGTTCAAGTGGGATCTTATAGTAACTTGTTTGAACTCCATTATTTTAGTTACGAGTATAATATATTGATGACGATTATTTTAAATGTAGTTGGACACAAATTAGTGATTGAAACACATGTTTATTACATTTTAAACACGTGTTTATTAAATTTGAGCTTATTTTGGAGTTTAAGGATGAAATACTAAATAATTTGTGACACTAAATTATATTTAATGTGGCACTCTTAAGGGTTCACATTGAAGTACTATTTAATTCAAAGTAATTTTATATTTAAACTGAAACTTTTTTAACGGATGAAGTACTCTTTAATGTGGTCCACTTTTAAGGATGGTGTACTATTTAATTAGTGTACAGAGTCCACTTTACCTATAAATACTTAATATCTAAAGATGTAATTTTCTACTTTTCTCCTAAATGGATTGAAGTCTATAATATTCATCCTCTTGTGTTTCTTCTACTTCCCCAATATCTTAAACCATTAGATTAAGTCTTAAAAAATGAAGATATGGTGGTTTATTTGCCTCATTGAATGCAAGAGTGCTAATCTCCTTAGAGTTTTCTAAGGAACTTCTAGATCTAGCATTATATTTTTATTGCATTTAACAAAAAGGTTTCCTATAAAATTATTAGTTTAGGGGGCCTTCTTTCTTGTTTTATTTGTAAAAAGAATGGGCACATAAGAATAAACTTATCTAATCTTAGGGTTAATAAAGACTTACATAAAGAACATAACTCCTTAAATACTAGCACTTGTACCTATAGGAGGTTCAAGGGAGACGCCGATAGGAAATTAAAGGTAAAACATAAATGAATTGTAACAATATATAATTGGTTATATAAAATTATATTTGTATATTATGCTTGGTATAATATAAGTAGACCTACGCAATTTTGTTGGATTTGTTTTCTCTTTTGAAATAGTGAGATCCTTTTGAACAATTTATATCCAATTTGCATTAGTCAAAGTTACATAAGAGCATCTCTTTGGATTTTTTGAAGCTCCTCTTTTCAATACATGGAATTTCTATATAGTGAAGAACAATCTTGATTAGATTGCTTTGAATAATTAGTATCAAATTTGCATCACTCGAAGTAACATAAGAGCTTTGCTATGTCTTTTTGAAGGTCCTCTTTTTAAGTCATAGAATTTGTATGTAGTGAAACACAATGTTGTTAGATGATAAATCCATAATTTGGAAATGTTTAACTAGATATGTAAATTTAACCAAAAAAAAAAATTGAGGGTAAATCTTGTTTTTTTCTTTTCTTCATCATTGATTGTCCACTTGTAGAAGATACATTTTGTAATTGATTAGTTTTAGTATTTTTTCTCTATTAAAGAAGGGAATAATATAGTGACAAATTTTACAAAGCTATAAATTCTTAAATTGTAGAATCAATTAGACAAAACCATGGCATGCAATCAAAGAGAACTGATCAGGCATAGGTATAAAACATGAATAAAATAAGTATATTGTTTGGAAAAATTCCTTACAATGATGTTAATACAACTATAGTTGGTTATATAAACATTGAATTTTATATATTGGAATTGTTGACAATAAACATTCAATTTTTTTTTTGCAAAGAATTATATAAAAACGAATAAGAATTTTAATTCCAAATGAAACTATTATGGTTGTTCTCAAAAGGTTAATGATGAAATCTCGTTGAATCCCAAGCTCATGTTTTCCTTTATAAGTATAGATTTTTTCAATTCTTGAACAAATCAATTCAATTAGTTTTAAAGCATCATATTTATGTGGGCAAACTCTCTTTTATCAATTTGAGGTAAAGTTTTATGAATTCTAAATTTGGTAGATTTTAAAAAGGAAGACTTCTATACAACTCTAAAAAATTTCTATTGTGTGGCTAAAGCATGCTGTCGACAAACATTTTGTGCCTTTGTTAAGTTAAATTATGCAAAATATTTATGAAATTTAACATGTTATGGGTTTATAACTTTTATTTTAAAAAAACAATTAAAGGAACATTACAAATTTATATTTAAATTTAGCATTCTTAACTATAAAATAGTGGTAATTAGAAAATTTTGGATATGGAGAAATCGTTATTTAGGATTTTGTCATGGGAGTTATATCTAGATTTTGAGAAAATAATCATGCAAACTACACCAAGTTGGTTAGAAATTTGTGACATACCCCTTCATAAATGTGGTGTCTTATTTCCACAAGTCTTGAAGCTCCTTTGAATAAGTGTCAAGAATCAAAGTGATAAAATTAGCCAACTACACATGAATGCTAATGCTTTAATCTTGTTGCTTACGATGATGATAAATGTTAGATATAATTTTTTAATTTCTATATAAATGATAAGAAATGTTTTAATGGTGTATTGTATGAAAGGATGGTGAACTTCTGATGTTGAATTCCTGTGCTTCTCCCACATCTTTTAATCTTTTTTCCTTGTGCTTCTCCACAATTCTCTACATATATGAATCTCATTTCTCATATGTATCTTCTTCATAGCCTTCTCATACCCTTGCAAATCAAACCATTTCAAATAGGGAATATAATCCCCAATATCAATTACTCCATTAACCATAAATGATTCTTCAATCAAATGTGACTAAATCTACTGAAATCCCTGATTCCTCTCTAAAATACCTCTCATTTATAATCATAGTCATTAGAACTTTAAAAGTCAATTTTGAAAGAACACTTCTCATGTTGACAATACTCTGCAACTGTGTCTACTAAGACAAATAGTTTAGTGCTTTATTAATTTATTGCAGTCTCTTGGGTCTGAATGATTGGATTCTTTTGGAAGACAAGAGCTCGAGTACACAGATTTTTCTAGCATTTTGCCAATAGGAGTTGTAAGGAGCCTATCCCAGCATAGAATAATTGTAGCTCAAATGCTGACCTTGTGCAATCTGAGGACGAGATGCAAGAGATTTCTCATTTACTGTAAAAGATTCTTTGGCTAAATCTAAAGAATTTATCACTAAAATAGGGTAACTACCAAATTTTAGATGCATCACAGGGCCATAGAGTGTTGACAACGAAATTAGAATCTGGTGAATTGGTTTGGTTTTATCTATTAGAAGATGAAAATGCCCAATAAAGGGGACCTGGAGATAGATGGCTCCTATAATTTCAATTCTGTTTTAGTAAAATTGTTGCCACAAGAAAAATTGTGGCAGCTCCTACCAGAATAATAGACATCATAGAAATCGTATAAGTTAGAATTTATATTACTTTGCACTAATAAATTAGATAATATACATAATATTTTATCAAGAATTTATCTCATATTATTAAGAGCAAATTGAAAAATTCTTTGAAAATTCATCTTTCAAATACAAATATAGACTAATATGAGACTTAAGAGTATGGTGTCTTTTCTCACATTAGAAATATCAAAACTGTAATTTACAGAATTTGGATATTGCCTATGCAATACAGACAAAATGTGATATTTCTAACACTTTTCAAACCAAACATATGATAAAGATAATCTAATGTTGCATCAGAGAAGGTGCGCTTGTGTCCATATTGTTTGAATTTTCCTCATAGAAACTCAGAATGTGGCCTTTGAAGTTCATCGGAGACAGAGATTAATGTGTAACAGCCATGGGCGTGGTGTATGAGATGGACCTCTGGTGAGGGGTAGCCAGCATGGTGGTGTGATCGAGAAAATCGTTGACCGCCACGATGATCTGCAAGGTGTTCTTTAAATCCTCGGATGTGGCAAAGCCAATGCTGCCCTGGCCGCAAGCAAACGGCATAGACATAGAAGGTAATACAACCCTTTCTGAACTTAAAGCAAGGCATTTCGCAACCCGGGAGGGCTCTGATAAGCTTCTTGTTAACCTCCCCCGACGAGATCTCCAGCGGCCACAC
Source organism: Sequoia sempervirens (assembly GCA_007258455.2). Classification (NCBI taxonomy): domain Eukaryota; kingdom Viridiplantae; phylum Streptophyta; class Pinopsida; order Cupressales; family Cupressaceae; genus Sequoia; species Sequoia sempervirens. Next base: position 40,286 of record VDFB02168622.1, read on the forward strand.
GCGCTTCGCCATCAATTTCATCTACTCTGATTCAAAGACAAAAACAACTACCTTGGATTTTTTGGTTCCCAGGCCTAGGTTTAAGGTCCGCCAAGCGTGCTGCACGAGAATCAATAAATTCATAGGGGTGAAGGCTGTAGTGGTGGGTAAAGGTGAGATTCGGTGGTTGTACAGAGCAGTCGTCTCTTTTGCTTTTTTACCTTGTATATTTTTCCCTAGCTTTGTCTTTGGCAAGGAGAACGGCCAAGACTGGTGTACACTCGGATAGGATCGCCCAAGCACAAAATTCTTTGTCATAGAAAAATGAATATTAGTTTAATTCAGCTGAAAGGTAATAAGTGGTAGGTCTGTAATCGGAACAAGAATGAACAAAGATGAAAAACGGAGCAAAAGCAATATACAATTAGCATGAAAAAAAATGCAGTATTGTCTCAAATTGTGTTTGCCTCTCTAATTCCTTGTTTTTCCAACTCTGTAATTCCTTGTTCGTCCAACTCCAAAGCTTATAAATAAATGTGGAGAGAACAGTCAATTTATCCAAACTGGAGGCGATGATGGAGGGTGGTTGAAGGGAATAGATGACGTATGCAGACTAGACACTGCATTAAAATCTAATTTGATTTTCCTGAGCGGCCTCTTCTAGGTAGTGGAGTGTGAGAAGAAATTTGGTAGCTGTGCACATGAGATTAGACGCAGAATTAAATTCTCAGATTCTTGTTTAGATTTGAGGTGACTTTCTTTTCACGCTGTCACAGGCTGTCACAGTCTGCTCGTGACCTTTTTTTCACGCCAACATATTAGGTTGTAAATTACCCGGCATGTCAAATGGCATGGTGGATGGTTTATCAGGTCGTCAAGTGGCTTATAGGATGTGTGAGACAGGTATGCCAATAGTCTGTACACTAGCGAGTTCACAATAAAAATTTACCCGGCAACGTCAAATGGCTTGGTGGATGGTTTATCAAGTTGTCAAGTGCTTTGCAGGATGTGTGAGACAGGTATGCCGATGGTCTGTACACTGGCAAGTTCACAATAAAAAGCCTATCGGCTAATTAGACTAAATATTAAAATATTGTTGATGGTAAAAAGGCCAATGGATTGGTTGGACCTAATAATGTTGAATATGAGGTAGTTAGGAAAATTTCCCCTTTTGGCCCTAATCCTAATAACATCTTAAGAGATAAGTCTCTAGATTATTCTATTAAGAGGAAGGATTGTCATGACCATCCCTTAACTATTTTCTATAAGTAAACTTTGTAGGTTATTCATTAGATAATGATTTAAAAATCATCTATCATAAATCTATTTATATTGTTGAACTAATCATAATATAGGGAAAGGGGGTAAACTTATTTTGTTGAATAATATTTACTAGCTAGAGCTACATTATTGATAAAGGATTCTCTCCTTGTGTTAGGATTGTTTGGGTTAAGTTGATTTGGTTAAGTATAAGGTGTTTGGATTATGCTTAGTGTATATTCCTAATGACTATACATGATTTGATGCTGATCTATTGACTTGACATACATCATTGTTTTTTGTAGACATCTATATGCACAATTGATTGTCTCGAGCTCAATACGATTTTAAAACAAGTTTTAAATTCCAAAAAACTACACTATGTACACATGATATATATTTAAATGAACAGTTCATAATTTATATGTAATTTATATTAAATAAACTCACATATGTATGTCCAAGTTCTTGAAGATCTAAAACATACACTTGAACCATGTAATCATAACAATTTTTGAAAGTTGTATGTATATTTAAGTTTATATTTAAATGAACTTAAAACATGTACATGTTCAGATCGAAAATGTATATATGTAATCAAGTCCAATGATAAATACATGTCTCGAGAGATCATCAAATGTATCATAACATCAAAAAATCTTAAATGCAAATGTCTATATATATGTATATATCTAGAAATGTCTATGCAAATGGACCTCTAGGTGGCAACCTAATTGTCATGTCAACTCCTTGTCGAGCGACCCTCTGAATGAGAATCTCTCTCTAATGGATGTTTCGAGCCCTTGAGATAAAATTGTACATGTCCATGTGTTAAATACATTTTATATATATAGTTATTTAAGAATGTATGTATAAATATTTATAGATATACATGTATGTACATATATACATATAAAACTAAAATTCAAATAATTTTAAAAAAATGAATATGCACATGCACACATATGTATATAAATACACATGTACCTGCATATCACATGGCACAGGATCTAAGCCCTCTCCAATGATTGCCTCCACTAAATCATCCAAATGAGTTATCTAAATCATGTCATGATCTACATCTGTCTAAGCCCTCGCATGTCGTAGTAATGATGAGTGAAGGCGACTAACCAGTTGAGATAGCATTGATGACAAATTTAAACGCATCAACATCTCCACAAAACCTATAGACTACATCCTCTCCAGGTCAATTGAAGGATCAGTGGCTTGTGAAGCAACCATATGATCCGTAGGTGGATCCAATGTGCACTGGTGTTGGTCCCAGGGTGATGAGAATGATGGGATCCTAGATGTGAATGAAAAGATGTACCTAGATGACCTTTGACCTAGTCTATAGAGATCCAAAGCTTTGATGTGATGAAGGCATATGCCTCTAAGAGGTCCTCAGCCAAACAATCCAAAGTACTTTGTGCCATCTCTCCTATAAGAACGTCCAATTATGTAGGTGTAGGGATGGTTGCCATAGCATAAGGATTGTAATCAATGTTATTGCATTATGTTGTAAATGAAGGCCTAGATTATGGACGTCTTGACATCAAATATTGACCCATACAATCACTAGTTATCCTAGTGGCAGCAACTGCAATAGCATCGACACTATCAATTACATTCATTTGGGAAGCAATGACAACCTAATCTACTGAGGGGGTCAAAGTTGGGAGATAGCAGGAAACCTCTTGCCAACCAATGCCCTATACAATGGAGTCGTCTAATTTGCTAAGTGATAAGGGTCCCTATTGGCAACCCTACCATGCCTCTGACCAAGATATCATGGAAGGTCACAATAGTTGACTTTGAGGCCCAAATGAACCTCAGCAAACAACTATTGTACAAAATATAAGGGGATTTGGTCGTTATTTGGATAATGACCAAAGTTTGCAAGAAACTGAGGGTAGATCAAAGCGACCATAGCACCATCCACACATTTGGTAACCCGATATGCCTTCACCTTAGGTTTATCCTGATAGTATGGAAAACATTGGGATTTAATGGTTTCTTTGGTAACCAAACCTTGAATATGAGAAAGGGAAACATCACCGTAGACTTCTTCCCGTATGGGAAAGAATAGTAACTACAACATCAAGGGAATATGCACTTGTGTCTTGAATTTTATTTCTAATTTTCTCTAGGCTTTCTAATATGGACTTGCAAGTGTCCTTATATATTCTTATATTGGTACCATCAATTAGAGAAGCTCTCAATCTCACTATTAGTCTATGAAAATAGTTCTTGAGATGGAATTGGTGTATTTTCCATGATGTACCTGAAGGAGCAATGAGGTTCTTGCTTTAACATCTATAGAGAATAGAAATATTGGATGTACATTCAATTTAAATTTAGAACTATTTACAAGTGATCTAGAATGTATTCCTCTATCTATAGTTCTTGTGTTAATATGTGCAATAAATAATGTAACTTAGAAACAACTAAACAAGTGAAAATAATAAATTAATTTGAAGTATTAATTTTAAATCTAATGTAATTCACTTCATGTGAATTTCACCAAAATGTAAAAACTTTTAGTTCATACATTTAAGTATATATAAAATGATCTAGGTTCACTAAATAAATGCAACCAATTAAAACCTAGATTAAATTCAATTTTGTATAAATAATTATAAATTTTAAGCCCGCCCACATCACCTCACATTGGATTCTTTTATCCTGATTAAAGATAGGATTTAAATAAAGAACCTTATCTCTAAATAATCTAAAAATCTTAGAGAAAATTTTACTCAACGTTGTATTCTTAACATGAGTTAAAAGGTCAATGAAAGAACCATATCTATACAAGAATACATTGACTTGGATAGGATATAGTAGGCCCTTAATAAAAATATTTTTTAATTCATCGTCAAGGAAATGTTGTATTATTTTAGCACAAAGAGATTGAAATTGAATGATATAATCATTGATACATATTGTACAAGCTTGAGCTCATTCAAACATGGTTTTTACATCTATTTTCTCTCAAAAGTGATTATGGAAATTCTAGTTGTTTGATCAAAATAATGGAGAGATATAGGATTCAAATAATAGAACTATTGAGTAACATAGTCTCTAGGAGGGTGAAGGAACAAATTATCCAATATATTGTCATCTTAAGATGCATAGTCTAAGAATGTTCAATTAAAGGCTTGTAAATGAGTATTCGAATCACCTTTGCCATCATATATACTTCAAAGTGAAGTTCCAAAAAACCAATAGGTAGTGGATAGGTCACAATTTCAAAAGCTAGTGATTTGTGGTGTGATGGAGAATAAGTAATGGAATTTCTCCAACTAGCCATGGAATTAACTTTCATTTTAACTCTACCTAGATTTTACAAATGTTCTTAGAGGGTGGAGGTGGGGATAGTAGTGGCAGGAATAGCATGAGAAATAGTGGGATTATAAAGGGGATGGGAAACAAGATGCAATGTATGGTGCTATGAGTATGGAAGGAAAGAGTGTGAGGAAAGAGGTAAGAATGAAACTAATAAAGTGAGAATCTGAGAAGATGACACTAGTGGGATGGGAGATAGATGCAACACTAATTGGATTAGTGATGAAACTAGAAGAAAGATCATGAGAAGTGGAAGAAACATTAGAAGTGGTGACATGAGAAGTATATATAAATCAATGAAGTATGTAAATGTAAATAATCAAATCATCATGATAATCACAAAAAATAGGGAACATAGTCAAGAGGTTGGAAAGAGGATGTAGCATGCATTAGATGGCATTAGGTGGGGAGGGGAAGATGCGCCATGAAATTAAATAGAAGAGGACATCATAGTTAGAATTACATTAAGAATCTATGTACCAAAGGATGCACTAATCAATAAATTATGAATAGATGCAACCAATTGTGAAGTAGAAGTAACATTAGCAAGATCTTGAAAAAATAATTGTCCTATGATAAAAAGATCTTACTTACCCACGTGTGTTATTAAAACATTAAATTACTCATTATGGTTAATCTCGATGGGGACCTCCTACTAATCATAAAGAAAATCCATATCAATGTTTAAATGGGCACTCCTTTGCAAGGTAAATTAGCTAGCTCTTGACATAATACTCTCCTACACAAAAAATTATTTTTTCCATGCAAAATTACACAACCTTTGCCAACATCCTCCGTGCCTGAGCCAAAATGAGAGCTTTGGAATAGGGTACATGGACATCAACTATAAATTTGAGGCAAGCTTAGAATTTATTTTTGAGTTACTACTTCCTATTTGCATATGGAGGTTTAAAGTAATTTTCATTGTGGGACCTATATATTGAATGGTTACATGCATTGAGAAGAAAAGCCTATCATTTTTATTATATTTTGGAAACATTCAAGAAAAAGCAATTGGCGAGTGTAAAGCCAAATTTCACAATCTTCGTCAGCATCCTCCCTGCCTGTGCCAAAATGGGAGCTTTGGAACAGGGTATGGACATCAATCAAAGCATAAAGAATAGAGGAATTTTGTCGGATGTTGTAGTTGAAACTGCCCTGATTGACATGTATGCAAAATGTTTAAGCATAGACAAAAAACATGCACAAACAGTTTGATAGGCCAACACAAAGAAATGTGGTCTCATGGAATTCCATGATTGAAGTGGTATACCTTAGCATACATGTGCATAATATGTTGTTGTGACATGCATTAGCATACCATGCAACATTTAATACATGTGCAATTCAACCTTAATGAGCACAATCACACTACACACAACGCACAACTTCAATGTGCATTAGCATGCCATAACCATATGCCATGCAACACAATTACTTAGAATTCGACACTAGATTATTTAGGCGCATTAAGTACTCCAAAATGCAATGCACAATAACCATACTGCAATATATGTGTGTCAATTATAAGTGTCATTTATAGAATACATGTTACTCTGTCTTAATGTCCAATTTATTCAAGGATCTAGGTTATGCATGTTTATCACTTGAGATAATTACCTATTTGAAAGTGGAGAGAAATAGAATTTGATTTGCCACCTCCTAGATAGTTTTCTAGGCTCAAACTTACCTTTATAAATTAAAGGAATGCATTATCTATGTGAGCTAACTAATATAGCATGCAAAATTGATTGGAAAAGTTTAAGTATAATTAATCATTTAGAATATTCCATTGTGATGATATTTAAAGAATTTACCTTTCAAGCTTGCATGCCTCTATACCACTCTTATCACAATTTCAGATATAAGCATAATTTATTACTCCATGTACTATCTATATTACATGATGTATAAAAATTAGAATAATAAATGCATTAACAAACCAAAAAAAAAATTAAGGTGCGTTATATTTAATCTCATCACAGCTTCTAGGTCAAGTACAATTTCGGTATATTGTACAGATTATTCTTAGATTGATTACTATCCATACAAGATGACTTAATCTTACCGTCTCACCCATATTTTTTTTATTTTATTTTAAACAATATGTATAGTCAAATTTCAAAATCTATTTTTTGAGAAACAAACTTTTATATATTTTCGAGAAACACTTTCTTATATATAATGTGTCATACCCACATGCAACTTACAGGGCTTGCAAGGGAGTCCTCTCCCGAGTCGAGAGGATAGGGGCTATGCCTCCCAAACGACTTCCCACCCAACCCAGGGCTGGTGCGAAGAATCCACCCCCGGAGGCTTGCCCCGCCACTTCCCCCACCCTTTTTCTATAGTTGGGGGGACTCAATAGGACTATAGCTAGGATAGATGTTATTATTTACCACCTCACTATCTAAGCATAATGCCTACTATCCATAGGACCCACTCTATATTCATGCTAGGAATTTCTATTTAACCCACTAGCTGAGGATAAGGATTTTACCCACCCTGGCCAAGAACACCTGACGAGTCATATCGATCCTCTTCTATTTCAGCTAGTGAAGTGGATGGGCAAGGACCATAATACAACTGATTGCAATGTCTGCACAAGTGGGGTAAAGTCTGAGTCGTGGATGTGGCTTTGGTGCTGGATGAGCCAACACCATCTCCTCCATAGTTGTCCCTACCGACGAGCAAACTGAGTTCTTTGCTCTGTCAAATTCTATGAAAGCTCACTATCATATTGAAAACAAGTGCAGACTTAAATTTTTAGGATTACGAAAAGAATTTAAAACTTCGTATCATTATCCTCAACTAAATGAAAACACTAATTTAATAATAAAAAAATCTTATATAATCTCTTTTGTTAAATTGTATTTAGAAAAAGCTCAATCCTATAGTATTCATCTATTTGATGTTAGTTTTAAAGTAAATCTCCAATAATAATAATTATTAATTTAGATGGCTCACTGTCCTGTTGAAAACGTGTGCAGAAACTCAAATTTCTAGAATTAGGAAAAGAATAAAAATCATCTTCAAAAACACTTTGAATGTTCGAAAGAACTAATTACTCCAAATATTTTCTCATAGTCAAGTGCATATGATTCCACGATAATCACTCTATATGGTTAGAAGGGGGTTGGGCTCAGAAGGGGTTTGGTTGACAAATCATCGGCTTGGGTATCAGTATATAAACAAAATTATCAACATAATAATATTACACTGCTATAAATACGCAAATAGAAACAAATGAGCAATTAGGGGAAATACATTGGCTGATGACTTCAGTATTATAAAAGTCCCACCGTAAAAATCCCAGAGAAAATTAAAATACCACGTTAACAATACAGTACGGAAGTCCCGCTCCATCACTAACAATAAAAGATAGTTTGTAAAAATACCACGTTGACAATAATTGTGTGAGACGCCTTACCCAAAACCTTTGCCAATGGAGCAAATATTTGAATGAAAGCCCAAATCGGTGTATTGTTTTCACCTGTTCGTCCCACTAGTAACAGATGAAATGTACATAATGAACTAAAATAAAATATAATATAGACGTGACGACTCGTGAAAAACAATCATCGCTGTAGTAAAAATCCCACAAAATTTAAGAGGAAAAATTAACCTGCAAATAATAGTCATAAGTCATTTAATGAAAGTTCTAAAGAATTATTGTCCTGCTCTTTCTAATATTTAAAAAAGTAATTAATACAACTTTTTCGTTCTAATTTTAAGAAGAATTACTGATATTTCTAACACCGATATTTTGCATGAATCTTGAGAATCAAGATATACAGTGTTATGTCTATCATGTTGGGCATCAAACATACCGTATGGCAAAATTATTCTCTTTTTTATCATCTCACTTGAGCATGTTTTTTTATGAGCATACAAAAATTCGTTGTTTGGTCATTCTTAATGAGCTTAAAGGCCCTTCTACATTGTAATGTGCACCATATGTTTGTAGGATGTGTCACCTACAACATTACTTTAATAAGCTCTGTTTTCAACAAATCCAAAATTTTGAAATACTCTGGTTGATTTGTTGATCAGACAAAGAACCCACTCAAAACATTGTAGGCTCTGTTTTAATTCTAATCTAACTCTTGCAACCTAAATTACAAGCTTCTAACCTATTCTATTTGATAAGTTTCTCTAAACATACAACTTTGTATCAAAAGCTGAAAAATAACCATTACAACAGGAGACACATAAAAAGGACTTGGCTCCACACAGAATTGATTTAGACGTCAATAATTCTATGTCAAAGGCCCAAAAATAATAATAATATCAAAGTTAAAAATTCTCCGGGTTGCTGCCATGTTTCAACCCAGAGGCATAAATATAACTCAATAATTCCAAATAAAAGCTTATCAAATAAAGTAACCATGAGAAATACGCGCAAATGAAGCATTGCTATATAACCCACTGACCAACTAACCACTTCGATCAACACCTACGTAGTCAAAGACAACAAGCTTAATGAGATTATCTAGAGCACATTTAAAGGTTACTGTGGTCTTTTTGTTCTATATTAGTGTGGCCCTTTTCTTCTATTTCACCTTTCACAATGGCTTTATAGATCAACTTTTTTATTCGATCATTCATTGTTTGGTGTCATTCATCTCCAGTAAGTTGGGTCGTCTATCCTTCATTACATGCCTGAGCATCATAAACGGCTGTACCAATGCACAAAATACCATTGATAACATTCAACATTTATTTTACACATTCACATTTGACCACTTCATTTCCCTGAGCTTTATATACTCTACTAGAACATTAAAATTTCTCTGAAAACAAGAAATAATTCTACACCAAGATTCTATTCATAAGGAAAACAAACAGTAGCCCCACCAGATATCCCACAAAAACAATCAAATTATCTCTGTTTAGTGAGACACTCGACACTAATACATGTTGCAGGCTAGCAAATAAAATCACAATAAATTATCAAACAAGCAAACAGGATCCCTATAAAGGGCTTTATTAAATAGAATGCAATCGGTCAAAAACAATAGATGGTACATGGCTGAAATGGCCCATGTGCCCTGAGAACAAAGCACCGAGCCATACCAGAAAGTATGAAATGTGGCCTTGCTGATTTACATGAAACTCAAATGATGAAAGTTTAACCACAATCATGAGGAAAAATACAGAGCTCTCCTGTTGAGCCAACCTGAGATAGAAAAGAAATACTCAGATTGAACAAACTGTAATAACGTACATAACAGGGATAAATGCAGCACCGTTAAACTGATTCTCTGCTGGGAAATAATTAAATAGGAGGGGGAATAATTATAAAAAGGACTCGCCTCCATAATGATTTTATCTTGTGATATTAGGCATTGCAAAACTGCAATGGAAAGAGCCTCCATGGAATAACTCTTTGGAGATCTTAATAGAAATCCATTAATTCTCAGTTTATGCTTATCAAGGCTTCTTCTCTGCTTTGAAATTTAGATTAAACCACTTCTTTTTGTTTGATTTATCCTTTCCGTCTGATAAGCTATCTTCTCTTGGACTTCCCATCTTAGAATCTTCACCTGTTGGCTTGCTTGTATTGCTGCTACTGCTTGTACCCTTCGACACAGCACTTGCAGTGAATGATGATTGAATGTTGTCTCGTAGTTTCAGCAAGTCATCCACCTGAAATTTAACATAAGTAAAAAGGTTATAAAACACTGCCTGTTGTAGAAAATATGGTCCTGAAAGACAAGTAAAAGGAAAAACAAGGAAAAAATTGGGCATTAACAAAAAAGCAACATGAGAACTGAAGAAACCCCAGAAACTTACGGCTAGTTTTTCTTGATTATATCTATTTGTAACTTCTTGAAAGCGAGCCAAAGCCTACACACCATAAAGGCATTGAAATTCCTGAGAAAGGCAATCTTCTGAATTGAAGACAAATTATATCTTTATTTCTAAATAATCAACAGTTGCAAAATATCATATAAAATACCTTTCTGTATTCTGTCTCAAATTGGCGAAGTTCATTTCGCTTAGTTAGTATTTGAGCCTCTACCTCCTTAAGCTTCTCTGTAGAATCTTCAAAAGACTTTGCACAAATAGCCTCAATGGTATAGCTCGCACTCTTAAAAAAATTGTCGCCTGTAAGAGAAGGAAATGGCTCAATATATCCCATCTCGAGGGAAATGTACCAAACTAATATAAATAGAAAGGAAAAAGGCTGTATACCATATACTGCAAATATGTGGGTGCCTGCTTTGAGTTCAGAAACTTCACATGGTTGAAGGCCTTCTAATTTTTTGAAAAATGCAGCATCAGGATCCTTAGCCATAGCCAACTGCATCATAAAATGGTGTCATATAAGATTCATCCTCTGAACAAATTTTAAGGCTAATATCAATTAATAACATCATGGCCCACAATTATCTCAATTGGTACATACCGCATTGATTGATGAATCAAGACGATAGACTTGAAAATGTAAGAAATACATTCCAGCTGAAGTAATTTTACCAGTCTTTTCACTATCTTCCTGCAAAAGTAAAGAACTAATTAAAATCCAAAATCTTCAAAGGAATATAGCATATTTAACTTTCCAAACTACAATTTATAAATAATCCCATTAGCTAGCATATATTAGATTTTCTGTGGTTATCTTCAATACCTTTAGCAGATTTTATGTAAAATAATGTCAGGTTTCAGAGCAATGTAGTAAAATGTAATGATGCACCATCTATGAAAGTATTTCCATTTTAGATAATTAGCATATTTTCTTCTACCATATTTTAGTTTTCCAGACATTTTATAGCCATCCTGATGCCAGTCTTATGTAAACTAAGTAGCAAATACAGTTTTAAAAAGTCAATATTGACTTGTTCTGCACTGTGTGTATATGCTACACGGTAAATATTGATTCATAGAAAGGCAAGACACCTCCATCTTCTCATTGTTTTGCTTTATAATGTTGCCAGTCACTGCATTTCATATTAGCGACCTTGACTTTTTATGATCTATTCTTATGTCCATCCAGCATACTATCCTCATTATTAACAGTCAATTCATTGGCTCAAGGATAAAATCTATTGTAACATACATGAAATTTAATTATATTTCCATAACGAGTTAAATTGTTAATCCTATAGTTTCCCTTGGAGACATAATGAGAAGTGGAATCCTCAGTCTTTGCAAATTGGCAAACAAGTTTGGATTGAGACAATTGTACAAAATGAATTATGCTATATGACTAGTTACAGATATGATTTTGTATTTTGAAGCTACCTGTATAGCTAGCCCATAACCACTATTCGCCTCCTGCTCAAAATAAAGAAGCTGCAAGAAATATAAAGCATACATTAATTACCCTCTTAAGATTGGGGTACAATCATGTAAGGAATCATTTTTAATTTGCTAAGCCAAGAAACCAACACATCAATTGATATATGATTATTACATGTTGTGTCTTTATGAAGATACCTTAAATTTGCTTTGTGCAGGTGAAGTGACTCTAACCACTATCCCAGCTTCAGCTTGTTCTTGTGTGATAGTTACCCCAAAGAAATGAGCCCCTTGCTTTTCAACCTGCAATAAATTTGTCAGTTAAAACTTCAAATCAATATATGAGTCAACCTCAAGCAGGGATTGAACTTGCAATAGCTACCTTATCACTGGTAGGCCTTCCAAGTGGCAAAGGCCTAATAGTCACTATTCCATTGAGAGCATCCTCAAGAACATTAGCAGAAATTGTCGTTTTAATGGGCACACCAAGCTTGCTGAAAGATCAGAATCTAGCATCAGAAATTGAAATCCTTATAAGAGATTCAACTACGTACATCTCAATATGATAAAAAGCATTGCTTTCATCTCACCTAAACAATGCTGCAAACATAGTGTTTACAGTGCCCAGATTTGACAGATCAACTTCCATGTCCATGCCCTCAGATTCCAAAGCCTGTTAGACCAGTTCAAATAGATTATCAGAAAAAACCTTTATTAGATTAATTCAAGCAAGGTCAATTAGCTTCTCACATCTATCAAAAGTACAATTGCTTTGGTATCAAAATAATGCAATCCAGAATGCAATTTTTAAGACATCATATATAAGAAATACAAACATTTTTTACTCTTTAACATGGTTAAGGAATCTAGAACTCTCATAAAATGCTTCAGGCTCTAAACAACTGCTTCTTGCCACTGATCCCCAAAAGAAAGAAGTCAGATTCCTTGGATGTGTTCAGAGTCCAGACACATTGCTCTCTGTATTGTTTCTTAAAAAATAACTAAGTTACCAGGTTCACCAGTAAACAGAGCAGCACCTAGCATGGATGGGTCTCGGTTTAGATCTGGACCCAGTTCACAACTGGGTATCCCCAGGGGTCATACAGTTCCAAACCCAGACAACATTAGTAGCGGTGAGGGATATGACAGTGAAGAGGTTGGCATCAAACAATCAAACCAAAGAGGAATTGGGAGCTCTTCAGGAGTTGGGAGTGCTATAGGTTAAGTGGATCAGTCACATAACCCATTTGGATGCCCTCCTGCTATCCTAAAACCTTATGCAAAGGGCCCATTCAATGTCACAAAAGTTCCAAACCACATTTGCAATTTTGTGACAGTTAGACAAACAATAAAGAAAAATTCAAGCAAGAATAGACATTAGTTGTACCATGTGTGCAATATGGATTTCAAAGGGAACTAAACTAGGATCCAGTCATCTTTTGTGCATGCCTGGAATGGGGTTTGGATTTGTGGAAAGATAATTCTAGCTGAGAAACCAAGGCTTTGAGATTGTTTACAGCAGGTGAAGGGAGAACTAAGGGTATGCCAGTAGAATTTATACAATCTACTATGTCATCTACTGTTGATTAGGGTTCTAGAAAAGAAAAGTGGAAGACTAGTGACAGAGAACATGTGATTGTAGGATTAGGTCGCCCAATTCTTTTAAGCCCATGCCATCCCATTTCATTATTAGTATAATATTTTTCTGTTTGTTTAGTTAATGGTCATCTAGTAGTATTTAGTTAGTTTAGGATAGTTTCTAATTTCATCTTTTGTTAACGTTTGTTTCTTTTAGAAACATCATCTTTTTAAATCTATATAAGGAACTTTCGTACCTCAATTTTAAATAACATTGATTATTTGAACATGGTATCAGAGCTGGTCTGAGCTTGTCTCCCTCACGGGAAGGCTCGGGATTTTGGGAGGGCCTGCTGAAGTAGGGTTTCTGAAAATCGCGAGCTAGGGTTTGTGGTTTTGTTTTTCAGAAGTTTGTGTTCTTTACTTCCAAAATTTTGTGGGCCTGTTAGTCTGTAATTCATGAGAATCTTTTCATGTGAGATTTCTTTTGGATTTTCTGGGCGCGTCTCTGCAAATCCACGCATTCTATACCGTTTTCAATTTTGTGCATCGATGTTCTAGGTTTTTTAATAATTTTTTTTCTCCTTAAAAAAAATTTTGAAGGGTTTTCTAATAATTTTTTTCTCCTTAAAAAATTCTGATGGGTTTTCATAATTGACCCTTAAAAATTTTGTTTGGTTTTCTGATTTTTTGCCTGAAAAAATCATGGGAGGGTTTATAATTTTTTTCCTAAAACAATTAAGGGTTTGCTCTTGTATGGCCCTAGTCAAAGTTTTCACAGTTCAGGAGGGCTCTCTAGATTTTGGAAAGGTTTTAATGTTTTTCCTTAAAAATGATGTTATGTATGATGATTCGTGTTTCGGATTTTGTGTCAGCTACCTGTCTGGTTTTTCGATTTTATCCTCAAAAATCCTTTATGGGCTTCTGTAATTCGCAGAGTTGTGTGGGATTCCTTTGTGGGTTTTTACTTTTTTTTTCCAAAAAAACGATGCTTTGTAAACTTCAGTTTCAGGGTTTTGCGATTTTTTCCTCAAAAATTGTGGTTTGTTGCAGTCTGTTTTGGTCGCAACTAGAGTTGCTGGGGCAAACATCTGCACAACTGACTTCTTGCAGTCTATTTTGGAGCATCATGCTCACTGCAAAAATTTGGAGGGTTTGTTGTTTTTTCCTCAAAATTGTGCTAGCTGTTCTCAGTGTGTCTTTGGTTACAGGGAGGGATAGTTTTGTTACCCAACATCAGGTTGGATGTTTTGTGATCAGTTTTGGTCATTTCCAGAAGTTCTACAGTTTTTGGGAGGGTTGATGGCAAATTCATCTCAAGTGACAGAGTTAGTGGCAGGCTCTTGTCTTTTGTTGCAGAAGCATTCTAAGAAGGAGGGGTCAGCCTTCTCTATTATTTCTCTGGTTAGTTAGAACAATGACCATTTAAGGGAGGGTATTAGTATAATATATTTCCATTTGTTTAGTTAATGGTCATCTAGTTGTATTTAGTTAGTTTAGGATAGTTTCTAATTTCATCTTTTGTTAACGTTTGTTTCTTTTAGAAACATCTTCGTAAATCTATATAACTTTCGTTCCTCTATTTTAAATAACATCGATTATTTGAACATTCATGTGACATGTTCTCCTTATTTCAAGAACATAGATTTCATTCCCTGAAAAAAATAATTGAAGGTGAGTTTGTTGATAGAGGATATGAGGCAAACCTAGCTAAGAACAGGCTGCTCAATTATCATGGATAGATGAACCAACATTAGACATTCAACACTAACTAATATCATAGTTAAATGTCAGGTTGGCTCTTATTTTCTTAGATCTATTGAATGCTCCAGAAAACACAAGGATGCAAAGTTTCAATTTCAATTTTTAATGCGTGCACAAGTGGACACCAATTCAGCACATGTTTGTATACAACATGAGTGGAATCGGTTCCTGATGGCATGTTCGGATGGCGATTTGGTGAGGGCTCACAGCCTTTCTTCTCCTTCTTTGTGCATGTGTTTGCATGCTAGTCTATGTTGTGCGTCAGGGCTATCTGTGGCATTGGAAGCTTGGGAATGGGGGTGAGGTGGGGGGGCTACGTTCGGGGAGGTTCGTTTGTTGCTTGTTTGTGGGGTTGGGTTGTGCAAATCCATGGTTTCTTTCTCCTTATTTGCTCCTTCTCTCTTGGTTCTCTTGTTCTAGCTGGTGTTCTTTTGTTTGGATTATGGCGGAGCATCAGGCCTCTTATAGTTTGGTGGTGGCTAGCAGTGTTGTGTCTCACATTGGCTCTTCTTCAAGTTTGAAAGCTCAGCAATCAAAGTCGTTTTATGTGGGGGAGGGCCCTAAATTGAAGAAAGTGAATGGTTTTCCCAGAAGCCAAGATAGGCCGATTTTGGTCATTTCTCCTGAATTTGTTGCTGATGATGTCTCTTATTGGAATAGACATGCTCTTATCTGCAAATTTCTTGGGACCCGTATACCCTTGTCGGCTTTGGAGGCTTGGATTAGGCGTTCATGGCAGGTGGAGGGAGAAATGGAGCTTATGGTGGCTGCAAACAGTTACTTTGTGGTTGTTTTTTCCAATATGGCTGATAGGAATCGGGTTTTTGAGGGAGGACCCTACTTTTATAATCATGTTGGTTTGTTTATCAAACCCTGGCATATGGGTTTTAATTCAACTAAATACTTGTCGTCGAGGGTTCCTATCTGGGTCCGTTTGTCGCGGCTTCCCTTGGAGTTCTAGAGAGAAGATATTTTACAACAGATTGCTGCTCTTCTTGGCAAGCATGTTGTAGTTGCTCAACAAACCCTTTTAAAAAAGGTGATTTTTTTTGCTCAGATCTGTGTGGAAATAGATTTGAACAAATCCCTTACCGAATTCTCTAGAAATTTGTCTTGGTTCTTTGTCTTGGGTTCATCAACTTGATTATGAATCTCTTCCTTTTCGTTGTCGAATTTGTCATGAGTATGGGCATCTTCAGAAGCAATGTCCTAGGATTAATAAAGCTCCTCTTTCTAATTCCTCCCCTTCGTCTTTGGCTCCAAAAGTTGTTGAGGATAAAGGGAAATCTTCCATGATGGAGGATGCATCGGATAAAGATGGCTTTGTGCCTGTTAAGCCTCAGGCTAAGTGTCATGGTCAGAAGAGATCGTTGAAGGACAAGCAGACTGAAGAGGACTTTAATCAGTTTGAGGTGTTGAACACTTCCACCTTGGAGGAAGGAATCCCGTTGGATGTGCCTTCTGGTGTTGTTGGTATGGGTTGTGATGTGGGGCAAGGACAAGAGTCTGGTCATGATCTTCATTTCTCATAGGGTGTGCAAGATCATCTAGTGTCTTTGAATGGTCCTATGCAGGATGATGATGATATTGTTTTGGCAGATTTGGCAAAGGAGGGGCTAGTTTCTGGCAAGAGCAAGGGGTCTTCTCTAGCCTTGGGGGTGCAACAATGCACACTTATGAAGGGATCATCTGAGCACTCTTCTAAAAGTGGTCGCAAAAAGGATTTTGAGAAGATTAAGTGTACTGGAGATTTGTTGGTGGAATTTGGGTCTGTTAAACCCATTGATGCTCACTTTTCTCCATCTCCTCCATGATTGTTATCTTATGGAATGTAAGGGGGTTGAATAGCACCTCCCATCAAAAGGCTATTCATGATTTGGTTGTTGTCCATTCTCTGGACATTTTTTGTGTTCAGGAGACTAAAATTTCAGTTCATTTCATGCTTCAATGTGCTTCTCGTATCTGGTACTTTGGTCAGTGTCAGTGCATTGGTTCTCAAGGGAGCTCTGGGGGCTCTTTTTTGGACCCAAGAAAGATTGTTCCACTTTGGTGGATTTCTAGTCATTCTACTATTTCCATGGTTGCCTCTTCTTTGGAAATAGGTGAGACCATTTTGGTTACTAATGTTTATGCCCCAATTGATATTCATGGAAAAATCCGACTCTGGGCTCATATAAGGTATGTTAGATCATATGCTCCATATCTTCCTTGGGTCTTAGCTGGTGATTATAATTATGTGTTGAGCTTGGAGGAGAAAAGAGGTGGGTTGCCTCGGCTTGGGCCTGCTTCTGATCTTTTTCAAGAGAATGTGGATTCGCTCGCTTTAATTGATGTTAAGCCTTCCAATGGGGTTTTCACTTGGAATAATAGACGAAGTGGAGAGGAAGCAATCTCCGAAAGGCTGGATAGATTTCTTGTTTCCTGTTTTTGGGTGGGAGGTAGATTGGTTACTGGTTCTAAGATTCTTGATTGGAGGGGTTCTGATCATTGGCCAATTAAACTTTCAGTAACCTCTTTTACTGTTCCCAAGAATCCTCCTTTAAAGTTTCAACTTATGTGGCTTCGAGAGTCTTCTTTGCATGATTTTATGGCCCAGTGGTGGCGTGATGGAAGCCCTACTTATGGTACAGCTATGTACACCTTTGTTAAGAAACTTCAATATGTCAAATTTCACCATAAGAGATGGAATAGGATGAATTTTGGGTGAGTTTTGCTTATGAAGAGGAATGCTCAGGCGCGCCTTGATGTGATTACTCGCCAAATTTGGGATTTTGGTTTCTCGGATGCTTTAGGTCAAGTGAAATCCTAGGCTATGAGAGTAGTGGAGGAGTGGGAGCTCCGGGAGGAGATTTTCTAGAAGCAAAAGGCTCAGATTGATTGGCTTCAAGAAGGGGACAAGAATACTACTTTCTTCCATCATTTTGTGCAAGCTCGTCGCAATAGAAGTTTTATCTCCTCTCTAGTCAACGCGGATGGGATCCACATATCTTCTTTGCAGGCTTTGTCTCGTGAGGCTAGACAGTTTTATTCTGCTCTTTTTTTTGAGGATTCACCCCCTGCAGAAGATGAGATTTGATCCTTGCTTGCATTCCCTCCCTGATCTCTAAGGAGATGAATGATTTCCTCATCCGCCCGATTTCTCTGCTTGAATTGGAAGAGGTTGTTTTTGGGAAGAATAAAGATAAAGCTTCAGGTCCGAATGGTTTTCCTGATGAATTTTTTCAGGAATTTTGGGATATTATAAGTTTGGATTTGTTGGAGGTTGCTCGGGAATCTCTTCGAAGTAAGCAAATGCTTTGTGCCTTGAACTCTACTTTTCTGGTTCCCATTCCTAAAAAGGAAGGTGCAAATCAGCTCAAATTCCTTAGACCTATTGCTCTTTGTAATGTGGTGTACAAAATTATTACTAAATTGATTGCAGAGAGGCTCAAAGTTTGTCTTCCTTCAATGATCTCTGAGGAGCAAGGGGGTTTTGTAGCTGGTAGAAAGATCCTAGACGGGTGGTGGTTGCCTCTAAAGTCATTCACTCTATGGCAACTTCTAAGGAAAAGTCTATGTTCATCAAGTTGGATATGGCCAAAGCTTATGATAGAGTTAAGTGGCATTTTTTGCATAGAATTCTGTTAGGCTTTGGTTTTAGTCCAGATTGGGTCAGTTGGACTATGAGTTGTGTTACCTCTTCCTCTTTTTTTGTTATTATGAATGGGGAACCTTCTGAGCTTTTTGGGGCTTCCAGGGGCCTTCGTTAAGGAGATCCTCTCTCCCCTTATCTATTTATTATTATGGCTGAGGGTCTGGGCAAATTTCTTAAGTCGTGGGTTTCCTAGGGCAGGATCCAAGGTTGGTGTTGGGGCAATGGGCTACCACAGCTCTCTCATCTTCAATTTGTGGATGACACTTCTCCTATGAGGAGAGCTCGCTTTCAAGAGGTTTTTTTAGGCGGGCTTTAGATATTTACCTTGCTGCTTCGGGTCAGAAAGTCAATGAGCACAAATTGTCTATCTTCTTTTTTAATACTCCTCAAGCTATTCAATGGTGGATTGCTAATATTTTGAGGTTTCAAATTGAGTCTCTCCCCTTTGTCTATCTGTGAATACCTCTTGTTGTTGGTAGGCAGCCCAGGTCTTCTTGGCAAAATTTGCTTGATAAGCTGTGTAGTAAAGTCACTCATTGGACTCATCGTTGGCTTTCTACTGCTACAAGAGTGACTCTTATGAAGTCTGTTATCCAGGCTCTCCCTATTTATAGGTGTTTTGTTCAAGCAGCTCCTTTGTATTTCCTGAGGGAATTTGATGCTCTCTCACGACAATTTCTTTGGAGTGGTAACTTGCAATCGGCTAAGTGGAGTCTTATTAAATGGGAAACGATGTGCAGGCCGTAGAAAGAGGGGGGTCTCGGCTTACATTTTGTTGTTTTGAATGGGCAAGCTCTTGCAGCCAAGTTATATTGGCGTTGGTGTACTAGTCAGCATCAACTTTGGGCCCGTATTCTCACCCACAAGTATCTTAAGGATGTTAACACATTTTATGTTCCTCGTTTCCCTTTAGAAGGAAGGGGATCTATGATTTGGCGTACTCTAAAGTCGGGGGCTCAGTTGGTTAAAAAGGGGCTTTTTTGGATCTGTCATACGAGTTCTCAGGCTCTTTTTTTGGTGGGATTCTTGGGATGGTCATCCTCCTATTCTTTCTACTTACCCTCACCTCCAGCCTCTTTGTGATCATTTTACTACTACAGGTTGGAATACGGTTGAGCATTATAAGACTATTTGGAATATTGAACTAGCTACTAGTCTTAGATGGAAGCACTCCTCAGATTGGCCGCTAGGAGGGTCAGAGGAGGATAGGCAAGAGCTGATTCAAATTCTTGCATTGCGTAAATGCAATTCCATGGAGGGGCAAGATGTCTTGGCTTGGAGTAACAGTGATTTATCTGGTAAGTACTCTATTTCAGTGAGTTATGGAGAGTTGTTTACGCAGATGTTTGGGGACACTGAGGTTCCTTGGTGGAAGCACGTGTGGAACAAATTTTTTTGGCCCAAGTGCAATTTTTTTGTGGTTGGTGGTCCAGAACCGATGTCTTACTTGGGATAACTTGTGCAAACGAGGGTTCCAAGGTCCCTTGATGTGTGTTTTGTGTTGTAATAGTGAAGAGTGTCTTTCATCTCTTCTTCCAATGTTCCTTCTCTAGGAAGCTTTGGAACCTATGGTGGGGTGTGTGGAACCAGGCTTGCTGGCATGTCTCTTCTTTGGCGGAGTTCTTTGCCCGGTGGGGGAAGGCCCCTATTAAGACTTCTTTTCTTCAAGTTACTTGGGCTCTTGGACCGACCTTTATTATCTGGCATATTTGGCTAGAGAGGAATCGCGGGATTTTTCAAGATGTGAAGTTGGTTGTCCAACATTTGTGGTGGAAAATTCTTCATTCTTTGGGAGAAACTATTTTGGCTAAGTGTGACTTGGCTGAGGGTGTGGATTCGGGAGATGTTGCATGTTGCACTCGTCTCAACCTTCCTCTTCAGAGGGGTGTTGCTCATGGTGTCGGCCAAATCATGCGAAATAGATGTCGACATCCTCTTCGGAAGATAAATAGGGAGGGGCATTGGTGTCCTCCTCAAGGTGTGTTGAAAATCAACACAGATGGTTCTTCTCGAGGAAATCTTGGTCATGCTGGTACTGGGGGTGTTGGACAAAATAGTTCTGGGACTGTTGAGTTTATCTTTTCTGTTTATAAGGGTTGGTATACTAACAATGTGATGGAGGCTCTTGCCATTTTATGTGTTGTGGAGCACGATTGCTCTCTTGGGTGGAGACGGATCATTTGTGAATCTGATTCTCAGGTGGTGGTGACTTTGCTGAAGAGAAAGCAGTTAGAGGATGTCAATTGGCATTTGGCTGTAATTATAAAACAGATTCTTAATCTGTGTGCTTCCTTGGAATCTGTTACTTTCTATCACATTCCTAGAGAATGGAATGGGGTTGCGGATTGTTTGGCTAAATGGGCTTATGATCATTTGCAAAATTAGAATATTGTGGAAAGGGGTCAATTACCCCCAGATTTGTCACAAAAGTTGGACCACTTAGTGGAGATAGACAGGGGTGTGTAATACCCTTGCTTTGTACTGCTCTATTTTGGTTTGAATAAATTTTTACCCCTTTTAGTTTTAATTCAACACATGTTTGTAAATTAGCTAAAATGATGGTGGAGAGTGCTTACAAGTACTTTTTATAGATCTCATGTTATGTACATGCATTCAACAATGCATTGAAAAACATATGGGAAGATAGGTTGAATGAGGAGAGTGATGCTAAAAACTAAAGATATACAGATGTTCATTGCAACCACCACACCTCACTTACTCTCTAGACTTTTTCAAGGAAAGAATTCCTCAAACTTATGGAGACTAGATATGCCATTTACATTTTGGAAACGATTAAGGGTCATTTTCTTAGGGTGCGTGGAAATTTAATTCACTGGAGCCTGGGTCGGCTGGATGCGAACGGAGGGTTCCCTGCGCATGTGAGGCTGTGCGTGACCTCTAGGTCGGGCGCATGCCTCTGCTTCTCTGTTGATTTGTGTTTCCTTATCTGCGTTGAGTTTCTGTTGGGGAGGGTGGCGTCTATGCTGTTCAGGGGAGACGGGTTTCTTTAAATTTTTGCTGCTCGTTCGTTGTTCTCTGCGGCTTTTGGTGGCTGTGGTTTGGTGCGTGGGAAGTGTGCTGTGGCGTGTGGGCTTTGAGTGCTCGGTGGGGTGTGGTGTGGTGGAAGGCGGGGTTTGGTGTGGGGTAAGGTGCTTCGGCTGGTTGTCTTTGTTAGGGCTTGGGGTGTCAGGCATGGAAAGATGGCTGACGTCTCCAAGAGTTTGGAAATTTCGGGTGTGTCGCCACCTCTGGACTTCGCTAAGGACATGCATGCGTCGATGACGAATAACTCTTTTGTGGGGGCGAGCTCCAAGCCAAGAAAGTGAATGGTTGTTTGCCACGGAGTCACGCTCGTCCGGTTTTGGTTATTTCTCCAAAATCGGTGCACGAGGACTTTGCTTATTGGACTCAACACGTTTTGATTTGTAAGTTTTTGGGTATTCGGGCCCCCCTCTCGGCTTTGGAGTCTTGGATGCGCCGTACCTGGCAGGTTGAAGGTGACTTTGATATTTTGGTGGCAGGGAACGGGTTCTTCATGGTTGATTTTTCTTGCATTTCATATCGTAACCGTGTTTTTGAGGGGGGGCCGTATTTTTACAATTATGTGGGTTTATTCATGAAACCCTGGCATGGGGGTTTCAATGCGGATGAGGATCTGCCTTCTCGAGTTCCTGTTTGGGTTCGTCTGCCATGGCTTCCTTTGGAGTTCTGGAGAGAAGATATTCTGCAACAGTTAGCGGCCTTGTTGGGGAAGCCGGCTGCCATTGCTCAGAATACTTTGGATAAAAAGGTATTTTCTTTCGCTCGCATTTGTGTTGAAATTGATTTAAATAATCCATTGCCAGATTCTTTGGAGATTTGTATTGGCTCTGCCTCGTGGATTCAACAATTAGATTATGAGTCCCTTCCTTTCCGTTGTCGATTTTGTCATGAGTATGGTCACCTTCAGCATCAGTGTCCTCGGACTTCCAGAACGGCTGGGGTCCCTTCTTCTACATCCTCGGGGCCTTCGGTGGAGAAGGCAGATAAAAGCAAGGTGTCTATGGCTGAAGGGGGAAAGGCTGAGCGTGGGCCTGATAAGGATGGCTTCATTCCTGTGAAACCAAAAGCTAAGGGGAGGGGTCAGAAGCGACCCTTTAAAGATAAGCAGAGTGATCAAGGTTTCAATCGTTTTGAGGTTTTGGACAATCGAGCCTTGGAGGAAGGGATTCCTATTGAGATCTTGTCTGGGGATACTGGTATGGATACAGGGCTGGAACAGGCTATTGTTGTTAGGGACTCTTCTCTTCCTTTGGAGAAGGGAGGGTCTGGGCCTGTTGACACTCCGACTGGTTTAAATGATGATATTATTTTAGCGGACTTAACTAAGGAGGCGTTGTCTTCAGGAAAAGGTCGGGGTTCAGCTTCTTATCTAGGAGTGCTCCAACGCCCTCTTAAGAAAGGAAATTTTGATAAGCCTCCTAAGGTTGGTCGCAAGAAGGATGTGGACAAGATTAAATCTACTGGGGAGTTGTTGGTGGAATCGGGCTCTGTTAAGACCTTGGACGCCCACTTTGCCCAGCCTTCCCCATGATTATTCTTTCTTGGAATGCAAGGGGGCTGAATAGCGCCTCCCGTAAAAAAGTTATTCAGGATTTGATTGGGGTACATTCTCCAGATATTTTTTGTGTGCAGGAGACTAAGCTTCAAGTGGATTGCATGCTTCAGTATGCTCCTCGTATTTGGTTTTCTAGGCAGTGTCAGTGTATTGGCTCTAGAGGAAATTCTGGAGGTTTGGCACTTTTTTGGGATCCTCGTAAGATTGTTCCTTGCTGGTGGATTTCTAGCCATTCCTCTATCTCAATGGTGGCCTCAGTTTTGGACTCTGGTGAGACTATTTTGGTTAGCAATGTGTATGCTCCGGTTGACATCCGTGGTAAAAGCCAACTGTGGGCCCATATCACGTTTGTTAGATCTTGTGCTCCTTTTTTGCCGTGGATCTTAGCTGGTGATTTCAATTCTATCTTGTGCTTGGAAGAGAAAAGAGGTGGATTGCCGAGATTGGGTCCTGCTTCAGATTTGTTCAGGGCTAGTGTGGCTTCTCTTGCTCTTGTTGATGTCAAACCTTCTAATGGCTTATTTACTTGGAATAATAGGCGGAGTGGGTCGGAGGCGATTTCTGAGTGGTTGGATAGGTTTCTTGTTTCTAGTTTTTGGGTTGGGGGCAGTGTGGTTATTGGCTCTGAGATTCTTGATTGGTGTGGCTCTGATCATTGGCCAATTAAGTTTTCAGCCTCTCCTTTCCCTAATCCAAAGAATCCTCCTTTCAAATTTCAGCTTATGTGGTTGCGGGACTCTTCTTTGTATAATCTTGTTGCTCAGTGGTGGCGGGATGGAGCCCCTGCATATGGCACTATGTACTCTTTTGTTAAGAAGCTACAATGTGTTAAGTTTCATCTTAAGAGATGGAATAGGTTATGTTTTGGCAATTTTCGTGCTAAGAAAAGGGAAGCACAGGAGCGTCTTGCTGTCATTACTCGCCAGATTAGGGATCTTGGCTTTTCAGAAGCTCTTGGGCATGCCGAGTCCCAGGCTCTTAAATCTGTGGAAGAGTGGGAGCTTCGTGAAGAGATTTTTTGGAAACAGAAGGCTCGGATTGACTGGCTTCAAGAGGGCGACAGGAATACTGCCTTCTTTCATCACTCTGTGCAGGCTCGTCGGAATAAGTGTTATATCTCTTCTCTCATTAACTCTGAAGGATTGGTTTTATCCTCACAACAGGCTTTATCCAGAGAAGCGCGCCTATTCTTCTCTGCTTTGTTTACTGAGGACTCTCTCCCTGCTGAGGTTGAGGAAAATAGGATTCTAGCTTGTATTCCTCCTTTGATCTCTGATGAGCTGAATGCTTCTCTCATGCGCCCGATTACTCTATCGGAAGTGGAAGAGGTTGTGTTTGGGATGAATAAGGGGAAGGCTCCTGGCCCTGATGGGTTCCCAGTTGAATTTTTCCAGGAGTTTTGGGAAATTGTGAAGATGGATTTGTTGGAGGTTGTCTGTGAATCTTTTCATAACAAGCAGATGCTTCGGGCCATGAATGCTACTTTTTTAGTCCTCATTCCTAAGAAGGAGGGTGCTGATAGGTTTGAGCTTTTTCGACCTATTGCACTCTGCAATGTGGTGTATAAGATTATTACAAAGTTGATTGCTGAGCGGCTTAAATCTTGCCTGCCCGTTGTTATTTCTGAGGAGCAAGGAGGTTTTGTGGCTGGTCGTCAAATTTTGGATGGGGTGGTGATTGCCTCTGAGGCTATTCATTCCATGGCGATCTCCAAGGAGAAGTCTATGTTCATCAAGCTGGATATGGCAAAAGCGTATGACAGAGTTAAATGGAGTTTCCTTCAGAAGATTTTGTTAGCCTTTGGGTTTTCTCTTGAGTGGGTGAGTTGGACTATGAGTTGTGTGACTTCCTCCTCATTTTCTGTCATTGTGAATGGGGAACCTTCAGAACTGTTTGGTGCTACTAGGGGCCTTCGTCAGGGGGACCCACTCTCTCCCTATCTGTTTATTATTATGGCTGAAGGGCTGGGTCGCTTTCTTAAATCTCAGGTCTCTCTTGGTGTGATTCATGGTTGGCAATGGGGGTTGGGTCTGCCTACTCTGTCTCACCTCCAGTTTGTGGATGACACCTCTCTTATGGGGTTGGCTCGTCTTCATGAAGCTGAATCCATTAGGCAAGCTTTGGACATCTACCTCGCTGCTTCAGGACAGAAAATTAATGAGCAGAAGTCTTCTATTTTTTTCTTCAATACTCCTTTGGCCATCCAGAGGAGGATTGCTGCTATTTTGAGGTTTCAAATTGGATCTCTCCCCTTTGTCTATCTGGGGATTCCTCTTGCCATTGGTCGTCAACCCAGATCCTCTTGGCAGATGTTGCTTGATAAGTTGAGGAAGAAGGTAACTCATTGGACTCATCGGTGGTTGTCTACTGCTGCTAGAGTTACCCTCCTTCAGTCTGTTATCCAGGCCCTTCCCATCTACAGATGTTTTGTTCAATCGGCCCCTATGTATTTCCTTCGCGAAATTTGATGCTCTCTCTCGGCAATTCCTTTGGAGTGGCAACTTGATGACTTCTAAGTGGAGCCTTGTTAAATGGGATTCTGTGTGTAGACCTAAGCAGGAGGGTGGTCTTGGTTTACGCTCTTCTATTTTGAATGGGCAAGTTCTTGCGGCGAAGCTTTACTGGCGCTGGTGTACTAATCAACACCAGCTGTGGGCCCGTGTTCTTAGCTATAAGTATCTTCGTGGTGTTGCTGCTCATGAGGTTCCTCGCTATCCTCTGGAGGGAAGGGGTTCTATGATTTGGTCTACTTTGAAAGTGGGAGCCCAGTTGATTAAGCGTGCACTTTTTTGGATTTGTCATTCGGGATCACAGGCTCTTTTTTGGTGGGATTCTTGGGATGGTCACCCACCTATTCTCTCTGCTTTTCCTCATCTTCAACCCCTCTGTGATGTTTTTACTGCTGCTGGTTGGGACACCGTTGAGCATTACAAAATTGTTGAGCATTGCGGCTCTGTTGTTTCTTTCCGCTGGAAGCACCTTTCTGAGTGGCCTCCTGGGGGCTCTGAGGAGGACAAGCAGGAGCTTTCTCATCTTTTGGCTTCCCGGGCTTGTAATTCGTTGAGGGGACCTGATATTTTAGCTTGGGATAGTTCTGATATGTCTGGGAAATACTCTGTGTCTACTGGCTATAAGCAATTGGGTCGTCAGTTGTTTGGAGATATTCAGGTCCCTTGGTGGAAGTATGTTTGGCATAAGTTGTCTTGGCCCAAGTGCAATTTTTTCATGTGGTTGGTGGCTCAAAACCGGTGTCTTACTTGGGATAATTTATGCAAGCGGGGTTTCCAGGGTCCCTCTTTGTGTGTGTTGTGTCATGAGGCTGAGGAGTGTGCTTCTCATCTCTTCTTCCAATGTCCCTATGCTCGGGAGATTTGGCATTTTTGGTGGCGGGTGTGGAATATGCCCTGTCGGCATGTTTCTTCTTTGGCTGAGTTTGTGGATCGGGGGAGTAGGGCCCCTGTTTCTACTTCCTTTCTTCAAGCTGCTTGGGCGATTGGCCCTTCCTTCATCATTTGGAACCTTTGGTTGGAGAGGAATCGTCGGATTTTTCAGGATATGATGATGGGGGCCCCTCGCTTGTGGTGGAAAATTTTGCATTCTTTGGGAGAAACGATCGCTGCTAAGTGTGATCTGTCTGAGTCGATTGCTCCTTCTGATGTTGGCTGTTTCAACCGCCTTCATCTGCCTCCTTCACATCAGCAGCTTATGCGCAACAGGTGTAGGCATCCTACTCCGAAGGTGAATAGGGAGGGAAGATGGTCTCCTCCCCCTCAAGGCATCCTTAAAATTAACACGGATGGCTCTTCTCATGGAAACCCTGGTCATGCTGGAATTGGTGGTGTTGGTCGGGATAGTTCGGGAGATGCTCAATTTATTTTCTCTATTTATAAGGGTCTTCATACTAATAATCTTATGGAGGCTCAGGCAATTTTACTGGTTGTGGAGCTTGGCAGTAAGTTGGGGTGGCGCAGGATTATATGTGAATCTGATTCCCAGGTTGTGGTGAACTTGCTGAACAGGCGGGAGGTTAGAGGATGTTAGTTGGCACTTGGCTTTGATTATTGAACAAATTCTCAATCTTTGTGTTTCTCTTGAGTTTGTTACTTTCACTCATATTCCTAGGGAGTGGAATGGTGTTGCTGATTGTTTGGCTAGGTGGGCTTCTGACCATATTTATGATTGGAATTTGGTTGATCGGGGTCAATTACCCCCTGATTTGTCTCAACACTTGGACCATTTGGTGGAGCTTGATAAGGCTATGTAATGTTTTGGCTCTATAATTTTCTCTTGTGATTAATAAATTTTTACCCCTCTTTATGTTAAAAGATATGCCATTTACTTCATCTTGTTAGAGATGATGATTTAGATGCAAGATCCTCTACAATTAATGTTGGTTAATGCTAAGTGTGGTAGATGACGAAGGCAAGCACAATTGAAGGGAGAGTGAAGCAAAAGATCCTTGATGAAGATTGGTAGTTCACAATGAGGTAAGAAATTTATGATTTTAATGTTTATAACTTACATATTATTTATATTTTAAAATTTAAATTTTGATAATTTTGGCGTTCACTAATTTACATCTTGATCTTTTTTGAAATTTTTGTTTGCAAATACATTTGCTCTTTCATCTCAACCATTTTGTGGGTAATAGGTGACTAGATATGCTAATACAAACCCTCTGAATCTTGAAGAGATATACAAGACATTCAACATGCTTGGCCAAAAGAAACACACAATTCATAGCAAGGACCCTAATTTGGGATTATATGAGGAGCATTCGGCCCATTGTAATGCAACGATGAAAAATTATGAACACCCCAATTCATATGGTAGACTATGCTCTAAATCCCAAATGGTATACACCAAGAGCTAAGAGAATGCATCCTTTTGAAGATGAACAGGTGAAAGAAGGTTTCATTAAATCCCTTTGAAAGATGTACAACACTAAGTTGCTTTACTTTGAAAATAGTAGACTGACTTTGTCAATCTTTGGGGTCCAGCATTCAACAAACTAAAGGCTAAAACAAACAAGGCTACATTAGCTCAAACAATTCCTTTCACATGCTACCAATTCCTCCAGTATAGACAGGAATTGAAGAAATTGGTCTACATGCAACTTTATTCAATCAATCAAGAGGAAAAAGACTAACAACTCAATGAGTGAAAAAGTTGGTGGCCATGCATAGTGCCTTGAGACTTCAATATTGACAAACTACTAAATATTGTAAAAATCCAATTGCACATGAGGATGTTGATCCTAAAGATGCCACATAGATTGATGAGGAGGCACATGAGGGACTAGGAGAAAATCAAATTCAAACTCTGATTTTGGTGTCAACAAAGATGAGGCATAGCAATAGATCTAGTTGCTATATTGTTTTTCAAATTTTCTATTTTTTCCATTTTGTAGTTGTGGCCTTTCGGCCTTATGTTGTATATATATGCACATTGACAATGAAACAATGAAATTTTCTTAATTTGTATGTCAACTCTCAATTCAACTCTATTGATATATAATATGGTTATATAATGAACATGGTGAATGTCGTACCATATGAATAACCTAAATTTCCTCTATTTTAAATTTTTCCAATTTTTTGATCGTCCTCCACTATCCTCCCCTAAACAAAGGCCTCATGTCCCTTGCTGTCCTTGAAAACCAACCCACCTCCTCTCACAAGTTGTCAATTCCTCTACTACAAAGAGGAATTGGTCCAAACATCACTTCAATCAATCGATCAAGAGGAATAGGCTTACCTTTCAACAAACAAGGATCGAAATATTTTAGCTACATGATGGGATGTTAATATCAAATATGCCACACAAATTGATGAGGCACAATAGGGGCTTGTTGCAGTTCCATTAGATGAGGTAGTCCCTCATATTGGCGGTGACTCAAATTAAAATCTAATTTGTATAGGGGAAGATGTGACAAAGGCATAGCCATATTAGATTTTCTTGTCTAAATTTTGTCATTTTTAGTTGTAGCTTTGTGGCCATTGGATTTTGTCGCATATGCAAACTAAAAATGAAAACTCAAAAGATTAGACATTGAAGTTTTGTTAATTTGTATGTCAATTCATGAATTCTTAATTCAGCTCTAATGTTTCACAACATGGTTATACTAAGTTACCGAATTGTCCAAAAACTAGGCCAATTCCGGGTACAATACATATCGGTATCAGGTTTTGTATGGAATCGGCGCAAATTCGTTTAGGATTCAGATTTTCATTTATTATAAATTTGTTCCTGAATTCTAACCCATCAGGAATTTTAATTAAATGGTTAAATACATCCTCTTAGAGTGGCAGATGACGTCTCATAGCATTCGGCTGCTTGGCAATCTTTCTAATCTTTTACGAGTAGGACCTATTCTTTATTCATACAAAAAACAAAACAAAAAAACATTCACAATCCCCTTCGCCTGCACAATGCTTAGTCCAACACCATGCCTTTCCAAGTAAATTTATGTTTGTGATAATTGTAAAAGATATGTAGGTAGATGGAGTCTTACTATTCATATTCGACGTTAATTTTGTTAGCAGAGGAATGAGCAATGTGAGAAAAGGCTTCGGCAGATAAATGGAAAGTTGCATCGCTATTATCGCATCCAACAGAGGAGCAGTAATCCACAATCTTCACAACAAGCGATCTTCCTCTGCATGGATTAATTCTCTCATTACTTGTTCCACTCAAACATCTAATTTTGTACTTCCTTCTTGCCTGCCACCAATCCTTCGTGAGGAAGCCCCGATCCCTTGGTTCTGGCAATAGTGAGGGAGAGGCAACCGTGTTAGACATGGGCACAAAGAGAGTATTTTATATTAAAATATTGTTTATTAAATTATATATTATAATTATATAATAAATTATAAATTATTAATAATATAAATTATAAAATTATTAATAATGTAAATCAATATATATATTTTATTAGAATATTGTTTATTCTATTATATATTAATAATTATATAATAAAATTATAAATTAATAATAATATAAATTTATAAATTAAAAACTTGTATGGCATTGTTAAACATTAATATATTTAATTTTTTTGTATATTTATATGGTTTTTATATGTTTTTTGTACGAATGTGTACCCAACCTGTCACAAAAAGTTTGTCGTATTGGCATACCGTACCCTCGTACCCGTACCCGTTCCCGTATCTGATTCGGCAACTTAGTGGTTATATTATGAATATCGTGAATTCATATAAATAATTGAAACTTCCTCTATATTTAAATTTTCCATGTTTCTAATTGCCACCCCTTGCTGCCCCTAAAATGTGTCCCCACATTTCTTGCCATCCTTGTCCCAAAAACACTGTCAAACATAGCTTTTAAAACAATATTATGATCATATGTATATTTTTTATGTTTTCTTACTCAATAGAGTACAGCGTTCACCCTTTTTCAAAAGAAATGATAACAAAAAATTTATTGAGTTAAATACAAAACAAGCTCACTGCATAATGAATGTGAGGCTTTGTTTTCAAGCAATTGTTACAAATGTCCTTGGTTTTCAAGCTGCCCTCTTTGCCTAGTGTTGAATTATTGACATTGATGTCAAAGGAGAGAATTTATCTTAACAAAGGCAAGAAAAAACAGTGATAGAGATTAATTAAATTCATGATAGCCAACTCTCTTGTGCTAGCACTCATGGAGGAAATATGAATAAAAAGATTTTATTTATTTTATGAAGCCGACCCTTGGTATTTTGGCACCCTCCTTTTGTGTCTTAATAAATTGAATTAAATATGAAAGGTTGTGTCTCCTTCAAATATGAAAGGTGGTGACTCTCTCAATAATAAGATATAAAAGGGAGATCATTTCCTTGTGGAGAGGATATCAAGTTGGAAAAAGAAAAAATAAGAATAAGAAATATAAGACATCTCTTTGGAATAGAGATTGAGAACAGCCATTGATAATATTCTGAAATATAACTAGTGGCAGCCATTTAAGAGTATACGGGAATCGGATACGGGAACGGGTACGGGTACGACCAGCCTTCATGCTCTTATCAAGTACGACACCCAAAGATGGAATGGACGGCCAGCCTTCCATACTCGTGGGCCAAGAGGTGGAATGGAAAACCAGCCTTCCATGCTCTTGGGCTTGATCAAGGACAACGGCCAGCCTCCAAGGTGGACTAGGGGATGGAAGGGTGGCCCACCTTCCATGCTCTTGCAATACAAGGACGACCAGCCTTGAGATTGCCGTTTGCAAACATTTACAATGAATTCACAATGTGATTTGCTATAAGGAATATGATATGACGTGTTGATTTAAATATTAATGATGCCATGAATTATTGATCTAAATATTATGGTGTTTTACTTTTACCTATGATTTATTGATCTAAATATTATAATGTTTTATGTATGGATTTGAATATTATCATACTTTCTTGTTACCTAATATTACTAATATCAGTTCTTAGTGAATAATATTGTTTTGCAGGCCTAAATTTAGGAATTTCCCATAAGGGGACATTACATCCTTGTTGATTATTTATTTAGTGATTGATGACATAATAAGGGTCAACAATTTTGTAAATGGCCAGATAGAAGCTTAGGTGTGGGAATTATTGAAGGAGCCTGTGAAAAGAATTCTGTTATGTTTGAAAAGTGCTTGCCAGCTCCCTCTTGCAAAGGGTCTTTTCTTTTTCTGTCTACTTCAGTAAATTTATTGTTTTGGCTTCTAGATCCTGCACTATTATACCAAAAAGGGAAAAAAAAACAATACAGAAGTATAGAAATTTGTGGCCAAAATGATATTTTCAATGTTCCAAAACTATATTAAAGTAACTCACCGTAGGAGGAAAGTTGGCTTGCAGATACAAGGCATCTAACAGAGGCCATGGAAAACAGTGAGCTGATGAAAACAAGAAATTGCCAAAGC
This sequence comes from Sequoia sempervirens, assembly GCA_007258455.2. NCBI lineage: Eukaryota > Viridiplantae > Streptophyta > Pinopsida > Cupressales > Cupressaceae > Sequoia > Sequoia sempervirens. The sequence goes on from VDFB02168622.1 coordinate 72,592, forward strand.
AGTACATGCTCTTGACTGTAGATGAAGGCAATCCTTCAAGTAGATGAGAATTATAAGGATAATTTTACAAGATCATAAGTCTGGAAAAACTCGGTAATCAGGTTAGATGTGATGACAATGTAAATGTTGAGTTGTTAACATTCATTTTTTCAAAAACCGTATCGAGTTGGTTACAATAAAAGCCTGTTAACTCACCAAAAAGAGACCAATTTATTTTCTGAACTGGAGGTGTAAACTGTAAACTTTGCAATTCTAAAAGGCTCTACAAGGTGAAAATTAAATCAGTGCATGCTGAAAAATGATTTTGTTTCCTTGTTCAGCATCCAGACAATGTAAGAAGTCACTTCTCTTCTCTTACAAAGTTACAAATACTTCTTGCTTTGCTAAAGTTGAAACAAAAAATTTATGTGGCTGGATGCACCAAAACATTACACACCATATAATCCAGAAACAACAGCAATAATCACTATGGATTGTGGAAATCTAATATCATTAATTAAACACCGTGGTTAATCTTCAGAGAGTGTAGAAGCCCTTAAACAAGATTGGCCTTAGTAGACACAGTTCCATTAAATATTTGATAAAATGATTTGCAAGACATTAAAACAGAGAAAGAATACATTTACGTTTGTTATCTACACTTACTCTGCTAGAAGTGTCATCATCTCCCTTCTTTCTACATGTGAAGGAAAAAGAACACATTTACTTTTGTTATTTGCACTTATTCTGGTAAGGGTGTCATCATCTCCCTTGTGTCTAGATTTGAAGTAGAAAGAGCACATTTATTTTTGTTATTTACACTTATTCTGCTAGAAGTGTCATCATCTCCTTTACATTTACATGTGAAGGAATGAGTTTTAAAACAAAAGGCATAAAATTATCTCATAGTGAGTTGCAATACATCATTCTTTCCAAGGCTATGTATAACCAATTTATATAGGTATTTACGCTTCAGTTAAAAGCAACTCCATCCAGATAATGATTTGCTATAGTTTCTAGAATAATAGCCCTGGACTTTATAAACCTTAGTAAGTCTTTTGATAGCACAAAACAAATGATAAAAATCAAACCAAATCGACCTTAATTATTCTTGGCTCATATTACCAATCAATGGAGGTGTTAGTGTAAAGTAATGAAAAACATGGTATCAAACATTATATGGCCGCCAGTTTTTGTCAACAACATGACTTTCTTTCAAAACATCAGACAATCATGTTATATGCAGACACAAACCACAACTAATCTATCCTTTAGTTTAAGAAGCATCAACATTTGACATATGAAGATTATTCCAATATATATTTATTCTGTCGGCTCAGAGATTTCTTGCAGAATATCATTAGAGGCTATTTAATACAGCAATCTTCTACATCTACTTGCATAGTGATGCCAATGTCAAGCAGACTAACATTCTTCTCTACTTGCAGTTGTGTCACAACCAAAATCCCTTAGAAAACATGAGCATTACTTGCAAGAATAAACAAATACTGAGGATGACTAGCCTTCACATCTCAATAGTTTAATGATTGTCTCGGATAGTTACAAACCCCCTAGACTTACTCTAACTTAGGTTGAGAAGGAATGCACCGTTAAAAATCTATTCCAATCAGAAAAGATCCACAATATTTAATTAGGTTGGCAGAATTGCATTTTCTATAACGCACACTCAAACTGATTGAAGTTATTTGCCAAACAAGTTGGCATAATACAGAAGAAATCCACAAATAAGGAAAAATGTATTTTCTGTTATTATTAGATATTATACAGTTTTCTGGCATTTGCATATACATGCCAATACAAATGTAACACTAAAATAAGTGGTAAATGTGAAAAGTTTACCTCAAATCCTGCTGTATCATACTGCCTTCTTTTCTCTGTATCAGAAAGAATGCTGTAAGAATATGCAACCTCTTTAAACAGTTCCGATGCTTCAGGATTACTTGCATTTTTGTCAGGATGATATCTGTAAAGCATTCATATAAAAAAGTCATTGTCAATGCCAGACACTTGACAAAAGCTCTTCCATGAAATTTTGTCACTGCTCAACTAGATAGAAATCAACAAAATCCTTAAATGAGTATATAAAAGGAGTACACACATGATAGGAAAATATTAAAAAAAAGGCAGTAAACTGTTTGAGATGGCCATAGGAGTTATCTATAAGTTCCTCTAAGAACTTGAGATCCAACTCCCAAAACACAAATGTCCAAAAAGAACGAATTATGGAAAACTGAAAAACAAGAAAATAGCATTCATTGGCAGCGGCAGCAAACAATTAATTGGCACACAAAATGAAAATGGTTTTCTTTTCCAAACTGCTGCATTGATTGTAGACATAAATAATACTTAAAAGTGCATGGACAATAAGAATGAAGGTAGAAGACAAGAACAAAAATCAGACCCATGCTAAGAAAAAATAACTTGCTTCAAGAATATCAAAATACAAAATAAATACACAAACAATATATGATCACCACTGGGAGGTCCTGCTCATAGGCCCTAAAACATGTTATCATAGTCAAAAACAGAGGTAGATTCAGAAGGAGAGATTCAGCAAAGTGAAGAATGTAAGTAATAATTCCCAAAAGATGTTCAAGATTCAAAACTACACAATAGGTAAACTTACAAATAAGCTCTATGTTCCACTGGCTTCCCTTTCGGAGGGGCAAGGAAATATGAAGACAAGAAAGAAGAATCCTATAAGTGCCCCCTAAATCCTAGTAACAATATTTGGATAAGAAAATAGCAACAACCCCTATCAAAGGGTTAAGAGATGAGCAGATTGAGAGGAAGCTGGCAGTTTAGGTGAGACCCCCAGAGTGGTTTCTAAAATTAAATTTCAATAATGCATCAGGAGGAAATCTGGGATTGTCAGGGGCAAGTGTGGTGCTTAGAAATGAGGAAGGAATTTCCTGACGTGACAGTCTAATAATGAGGCTGAGTGAGAAGCTGTTGTTGTGTGTATCTCTCTAGCTTCCTCACTTGGCTGTGAGAAGTGAGTGGTTGAAGGAGATTCACTTGTAATCATTAATGACCTTCACAAAGGTCACTGTCCCAACTGGAACCTTTGGAGGTTTCTAGAGAATTGTCAGGAGTTGAGTAACTCATTTGATGAGATAGTGTTCTTGCATTGTTTCAAGGAAACGAATTCTGTGGCAGATTCTTTTGCCAATAGGGGTGTGGATCAGGATCTGCTAACAGCTTAGTACAGTGCTTTTCCCGAAGCTAGATCGAGCCTTAAGGAGTTTTTGGCTTGTAACTTGTAAGCCAACATAGGTATTTTTTAAACTGCAAAATGTTTTCACTGATACAAGTGGATGAATTAGGTGATGTCCTGTGTGTTTATCCTCCTTGATAATGGTTCGAGTTATTGAAGGGTCAGGATGGCAAAAAGGTTGGTCATATCCACATGATCAGTAACTTTGTTATTCACATATGTATTTATCTATGGCTCGTGGGAATTAGCTTTTTACTATTGATTGTCTTTGGATTTCCTTATCTTTTGTTCTCTGTTGTGTGTATTGCAGTTTATGCTGGAGTCACTGGTGGCTTTTTCCTGTGTCTGGAATAGGGATTTTTTCTTTGGTGTGAATATCAGCAGACATAGCATGACATAGAGGCCCATCCAAGCCCTGGAATCCTTAATTCCAAGGATGGGTGTCAAATAGCAGTTTGGGGTGGTTTTTACTGCAGATATCTGGCTGCATTTGGACAATCTAGTTTAACTGTTTAAGTGACTCTGGGCCTTCAAGATCAAAGGCTTGCATCCATGAGGATTTTATTCAAAAATTGGTGTCTGCTGTGCCAGTGGTTGAGCAGCAGAAACTCTTTCTGTTGTCGCATTTCTTGGATTCTGATTCTGTGGTGAATGGGCTGGTCAGAGAGGATGTTGAGGAGCCTGGTCCTATGGCAACAGTGACTATGCAGATGTAAACTTGGCTAGGAAGGAGGAAATGTCTGCTTACAGAAAACTGAAGGATTTAAGGGCCTTTAGCACTGATTTGGGTCTAGTTGTTAAGAATATGATGGTTGCCCAGTCTCATGGGTATCTGGAAGCTTCCAGTACTTTCACACGACCTTCTTAGGACTCAGGTAAACTGGTGAGAGCCAAGGAGCAAGAGGAGGTTTTCCATGGGATCAATTTCCCTGCTTTGGACACAATTTGTTCAGACAGAGCTTCCAGTGCTATGGAAGAGGTGGCAATGTAAAACATGGCTGGTTAGGACATGGCTTAAGGTGGTGAGGTTACAGGCTGATCAAACATGCTCTACAACAGATTTCCCATCGCCATCAGGATTGGGAACTAAAATAACTGCCACCAAAGAAATGTAGTAAGGCTTGTTCCATTCCCTCCAAAAGTTCGAATATATAAAAACCTGTACTCAATTCAAGTAAACTAAGATCAAATGAACATCATTACATCGAGATATTTTTTCAAGTAAGAATTCCTGTGTCTATAATCTCAAGAATCTAGACTCAGGAAAACCTAGTTACTGTGTTCCAATGATGTAAATTGTTTTCATATGATGCATCAAACTGTATAAAGGACCATTGTTTTCCAATTTGTACATGTTTTGTAGATTAGACTCCACACAATGCAAAATCCTGATGATTCAACAAAATAGGTTTGCCCCTTTTAGCATCTTCATAGACAGAGGTGACAAAGGTGCTAAAGCATTCCTGTAAAAAGGATCATTGCTTTCCAATTTGTTCATGTTATAACTGTTTATTGATTAGACTCCTCCTGATAATTAAAAATCCTAGTAATTCGACGAAATAGTCTGCACCTTCTAGCATCTCCATAAACAGGGGTTAAAACATTCTGAAGCCTTCTTATCAGTGAAGGTGAGAAGAAATAGAGCTCCACCTACTTGCAGTTGTTTTATTTTCCTGATTTTTAGCTGGTGCAGCTAGGTGCTTATGCTAACCTACAGTTACTAAGACACCTGATTAGAGCTTGGCTGGGGAAAAAATCTTTCACGGATGATCTACAAGACAACTTGTGGCCGGATGATCCTTGGGACCCAAGAATTACCGCAGATCACAGAAGGATTCAACCTCGACCTACAATTGCTAGACGCCCAATAGTCTCATTTCCGCATACCAAACAGGAGGTCGGTTTTTCCCTACCCATTTAAAGACTGGCTGCTTCATGATGTGGTTTATCAAGGTATGCAATTTCAAGCATTCCCCATACTTTTCAGGTTTCAGTTTTATAATGCACCAATGGTGGCTCAGGCAGTTTATACTTATAGAATGGTTCCTTCTCAAATTTTGAATTAAATTTTGTGAAATATACCAACCAACAAAACAAAAGCATCCATTGATCGAATAACAGAAAATGATTCTAAGAGCAAAACAAAATGAAAATCTCAAACACAAAGATAACATATAGGAGACATTGTTCATGGAGATTACTTGAGAGCAAGCTTCCTGTAAGCAGTCTTTATTTCTTGATCAGATGCATCCCTGGATACTCCAAGCACTTCATATGGATCTCTTCTTGAAGCCTGAGGAGCGCTGCTATCTAATCTTGCTGAATCCATCCTTATTAGCCCTAAAATTAAATCCAGAAACTAGAAATTTACAGAATCCCACGGCCACTTCGGAAGCAGATAATCATTACTTTGAACAAGCCACACCCATAAACCCCGAAAATTCGACTGATAGAATTAAATGCCTGCCAAAAGTCAACAATTTCCCCAATTGGAGAAGAAAAAACCCTTATAACCCTGACATGACAAAATTCGGGCAAAAGAAAAACTTAAATGACAGGAAAAAGATATTAATTGAGACCTAAAGCATAATGGATACCAAGTAGCACGATCCCAACATCCAGTTTCATTAATAGGGCATTCAAACCCTATAAATTCATAAATCCTTCATTTCTCTATTCTTTTAAAACCGGAAAAGGAGTTAAAAAGAAAGAAAATTCAACGCACCTAAAAATACGGCAGGAAAGATCAGCGCCGGTTGCCAATCTGGACCTCCGGGCACTGTGAAAGGAGTTATGATTGAAAGAATTATGTAATATACTGAGATTTTTGCTGTCAATCGTAGCTTCTGCCTTTATTTTATTTAATGTATTTTTGTGTTATTTTAATCTTTTCTTTTTCTAATTTAACGTGCTTTTGTTTTCACCGACAAATTTGTAGATTCCGACGATTAAATATTTATTTCGAGGTTTTGTTGGAGGTCTTCGATAGGAAAATCCATCTACTCGGGCTTTCCGGCCCTGGAGGAAAATTAAATGAATTATTTATTGATTTTTTTACTAAATTAAATGAACTATTTATTGCATATGTAACTAAACTGCATATTTCCACCATATTAATACTTCTTTGGTTATGTTATCCTCTTTTTCTTATATGTAATGAGTTCTTTTCTTATTGAGAAATAAGCAAATTTGAAGATTGATAGTGAATTCTATCATTATATACAAGAGGTATAATTGATCATGTGAAGTTATATACCTAGATTTTATATGTAAGTGTTTAATAATGGAACAATGTTTTCGAGTCTTTTTTTACTCAAAAGTGTTTTTCCTATGTAGATATTGTGTAACATGTTGAATTTGTGTATCTTATCATTTTCATTTTATTAATCTTATACTTATTTGTGATGATTAGTAACCTGAGATCCCAATTGCTAATATGGTATCAAAGCAAGTTAGATTGAACTAATCATTCTTATAGGAGATACCATTCTTGAATACATTTATTATAAACTATATAATATGTTCATGGAAATACATCTAGTGTACCCTTTATATATTTTGAAACCAAATTCCCTCTAACATCACCTAGAGTTTGTAATAGGCTTGATAGATCAAAATGCCTATAATAGGTTTGATTGACCTCTTATATTAGGATGAGATCCTCTTCATTAAGTAAAAATCATTCCTATAAAGCAGTATTCGTGATCCAAAAACATAGATCCTTGTTAAGAATTCTAACAACTAATAAAATATAGCATTATTAACTACAAAGGAATGTATGCTCTTGCATTAAGCAAGAGTTATTTATTTATCCTCCAAAAATATTTTTATTGATTCTATGTATGACTTTTTAACAACGAAAAATTACAACAAAATTATTCCATCAAAAGAGGTCCATTAATCAATATTTCAATTGTATATTTGTAATTTCTCACTACCACCACTTTTACAGCATCTAGTTTTATTGATATCTAATGCAATGAAATAAATTCCTATAAATTTTGTGAAGTGGCATACCCAATAATGTGAAGCAACACGTGCATTTGTTTTCTTATATTACTTATAGTGTGAGGAAATGCATATCAATCACACTAAATACTAGCCTCTATTGATGGTGGGTCATGTCAAAATGTATATGCACATGGAATGTAAACATATCCATATGAGAAACAAACACCACATAACTTGACCCTTATACACAACCATTAAAAGTAATCCATTTTTTTTTAATTTTATTAAGACCTAAAGTATATTATGCATGTTTCACCATGGTTATAATATATTTATTTACACTTTCTTAGCTCCTTGATGGATTTATTTCCATACTAAATTGGCACATCTTCAAATTATTGTGTAGGTCTTATTTTATTGATGGTGTGCTAATGCATTTCTTTCTATAATAAAATAGCATATTATTTTATCATTATTATGTGAAATGAAGGAGAAGTGGGGGTAAGGTGTAGAATGATCTAAGGGTTCAAACACACTTACACTTCTCCTACTTTCATTAGAAAAATAGATCTTAGGATTGACTTTCAATCTTGAGGTGAGTCAACCCTATTAGGAAGGTATGTTGCTTTCTTATGACAGAAATGACTAATTGGCACTTTTGGGAGATGAATTAAAATGCATTAACTAACTAAACAACATGAGCTAACACTTGAAATGCAGAATATCGTGATAGGAAAAACAAAAATAGTAATTTTCAAGCAGATCTGAGAAGGGCATAATAGTGTGCACCTAGCCTAAAAAGCGTGTTTTGAGCTTTGTAGCAGGATTGGTTCACCCTAGGGTGAATGGATCCTAGTGCAGGGGTCCAAAATTTGATTGTGTAGTCCTTAAATCCTAGATCTAAGCTTCTAATTTCTCTAGGTTTGACTATTAGAAAGTAGGAAATAAATTTTATAGGTGAGTTTTTGTAGTTTGACAACAATGATGACAACTTTACAAAATTGTTCCTTTGATCAACTCTCAATCCTTCTTCACATGTAAATTTGCACATACAAAGAGAGAAGATTTTTTTTTGGGTGAATGGGGGTTTGCCTTAGTCAAAACCCCATGTTGGTAATCAAACCTTGATATTGAAATGATGACAAATGGAAGGAATTGGTGAATGAACAAAGCTATGATATAACTCAACAAACCCTTGATGGTTTCCCTTAGAGGACTGAAGTCTAACGCATCACTTTAAGGTCTGGATCTTGCATGAATTGGCTTGATTTGATGCTTGAATGCTTGAAACCTAGGTCACAATGTTAGCTCCAAACATGACATGAACACACATGAACTTTGACATGATGGTATTATTGAAACCTACATCACAATGTTAACTCCAAACACGACATGAACACACATGAACTTTGACATGATGATATGATCTTGATTGTTGTTGTAGATGAATGATAAATCTGCTCTTCAATACTCTTGACAATAATATTTGTTATAAGATTTCTCTCATCAAGTGTGTTAGATTTGAATTGATAAAATAATTGTATTTATAGGTGTTTCTCTAATTTCTCAAAAATTAGATTCCATAAGTTGTAATTTGAAATTTGAATTTGAATCATTAAAACGTCACCAAAAACATATTAAAAATTGGGTCCTAACACTTAAAGGAGACCCATTTTCCCTTGGGTGAATGGGTCTTAGGACCTAAGTCCAAGACACACAATTTCTAAGGTGTTTAAACTAATGTTGGCAATTGTTTAATATAGGTTTCCCTTTCAAAAAATAGGAATAATAAGCTTTTGGAATGCTTAATTTAAGTAATTAGAAGCTTAATTAAGTCCAATTAATTAAGGGAATGCAAACATAGTGTGAAAATGTAAAGGTGTACATTTTTCTACACTACATTTAGCCCCTGCTTTAGTGAGAGTATGATCCCACTCTCAAACTCACACTAAAGTAGACAAACAAGTCAAGAGAGGTCTAATTGTATAATTGTTAGAAGGATGAGATAGAAAAGATCAAGGAGGATGATCAAGCCCCCAAGATCATGGTAAAACCAACAAAGGCATAACGAGACACATGCACGTAATGGCAACATAAGATACACAATTATACAATGTCCAAATTAATGCAAAGATGAAGGGGTGGATCAAGCTTCGATTGTTTGTCCAAAAGGTATGGATCAAGCCTAGGGTTTTTGTCCAAGAATACACTCATAAGGGTTAGTGCAGTATGATATATACTAGGTGAGCCCCAAGGCAATATGAGAAACACATAATGTTCTAGTGAAATCAGATATACACTGGGTGTGTACCCATACAAAGGTGGCAGATGGGCAAGTCATGCCAGGTTTGTAGGCTCCCATACATCAGTTTGACCATACCAAAAGTTATACTCCTTGACAACTTTGATAAGGTGCCACATTGAATGGTCATATGTTTTACAAGGCACCACTGACAAGCAAGTTGTATTAAATACTTGGTGGCCAAGATTTAGTTTAGGATAGTCAAAGGGGTTACGCTTAGTTCATGAAAGGTCTCACTTTAGGGAACATCACACTTGATATCATCATCAAGAGAGGACTAGCTAAGGGATAAAATATTCACACTTTAGGGAATGCAAGCCTTAACATTACCACTATGAGGAATGTCATATATCAAGAAAGGTCACACTCTCAAAGGACATCAAACCCAATGTCACCATCAAGAAGATACATCGTGTGAAATAAGAAGACCACACTTTAAATAAAGGTCATGTCATTAAGTAAGCAATGAGCAGGAGGCATAATGCCCCCAACTTCAAAGAAATTTCTAAACACCATGTTGTGAGCGATTCCTTTAAAGTAGAATATGATAAATGCCAATACATGAGAGCTTATTTGGAAAGCCCTATGCCAAAGATATGTTTCTGAATAAAGTTGTTTCATGGAAAGGAGGTTTCCCCCCACATGCAATCCTAAGATAACACATAAGGGATCCACAAATTTGGGGTCAGTGTATGTTCTTGCTACAATATTATAATAGAGCTTGGAGTCGTCATCATTCCCCAAATATATTATAGAACAATGAACACAAAGGAGGAACGAAACATAAAGATAGAAGACAAACAATCCTTTTTGGTCAACATGGAGGAGACCTAAATGTCTTAATGCTTTGCATCGTCCCTGAAAGGAAAACACAAGACAAAGATAATGTTTATGATAAATAGAAGAATGTCACAGCAGATTCACTTCCTTTGTATCCTTGCACTAATGGAGTGACAAGGATCGTCCAAAGTAGGCTCACAAACATAAAGACACACCAAGAAACACAGTACAGGGGATCACATTGCACACATGCAATCACACAATGAACGTGAATAGACATAAATCTAGTATGACACATGCGATCCAACCTAAAGCAATTCATCTACATCCCAATCTTGTTCATCATATACGGAAGGCAGATGGCTAGCCAAAGGCTCAACAACAAGTGTCATACTAGGACAATCACCAGGTTCAACATGTGGTGAGTCGATCTTGTTAGGAGGACCATCACGATTTTTATTATCTAAGATCATGGAAGAGGAAAATAAAAAATTCAACTCGTTATGCACATCCTCATCCATCTTAACAATCTCATTATCATTATCCAAATTTATCATAGTAGGAGGTCTAATGGTAATGTCCATAGAGGTTTCATGTTGTTATGGTGAAGGTGGAGACTCATCATGGTTTACTTGAGTTAAATTTTGGTCTTGGTGATGGGTCTGGTTATTAGTATCTTTTTGTTGCTTTTCATATAATTTTAAGACACTTTATATATGTTTTTAAAGTATCTCTTAGATAATACTTCCTTAATATGTTATCCTTTCATACATACCTTGCAACCTTGAACCCATTTTATGGAAATGAAATATGGTTGAAATATTCGTATAATTGCCTGGTTTAAGTATAATGAAATGTGATTTAATTATGGTGGTTAGTTGCATATTTATGTGTATGGATTAATATCTTTACAACTTAGCACATGGTAGCAAGGATGGAGTATTTTTAGCAAGTACCAAAGCAGTAGAATGGGAAATTAATGAATTCAAGTTGTCCAAGGTGCAGGAAGTTGTGGAGTTGAGCATGGTCATTATGGAAGGAATAAATGTTAGAAGATATTTGTTTTTGAATGTTGGACATTTTCCCATGTGTTCTATATACAAGTTGTCCTTATTTGAATAGGTCTATTTTCCAGTTAGATGAATAAGTCAATCATTGTTCCATCTCCTCGTATATAGGAGTGAGATTTATGATTACAGTTAGTTAGTTAGTTAGCAGTTCAAATAAGACTCTCCTCATTTTGTATAAATTCAAGGGATGAGTTCATAGATCAATTAGTTGATTTTGTTATAAGTTACTAGCACTTAGCAATTTTCTAGTTTTTCTAGTTATCCAAAGATATGTTGTTACAATGATACTATGGAATAAAATCTACAAGAAGGATTATGTCTGAATATCTGGTGTTATGCAATGAATGGATTTGTGTGACGCATGGATGCATAAGAATCTAAGTTAGATTTGGCTTTCAATTAAGTGAGAGTTTTCTGAGTTGGCCACTCAGGTACTTTTTTTCACTTCATCTATATATTTGTTTATTTATGCATGTTTCCATTAATTTTATTTTATGTATCTTACATGTGTATTGAAAGTAGAAGATTTTATGATTAGTTAAAGTAATAGTTGTTCATGAACAAGGATATAATCAATAGATCATAGCACTCTAGAGTTTAGGATTAGTTATTCAATTGTTTTAAACAATTCTGGATTAATTATGCACTCATAGATCTTTAACAGTCACCTACAGCTTATGCTACAGGTACCTATAGCCACCAGGTTCTATAACTATTTTTACTGTTTTTGCAATTCTGTCAAATTCTAGCAAGGTAGAATAGTTTTAATAAGTTTGTGTAGAGTAATTTAGGTTAGCTCAAGCTTGTGAAGACACATATAGTGGAGTACCATCATAAGTTTGCGCACCTTGGTTGATAATTTAATGTAGGCTTGCGATGCCAAGAGGACTGTTCAACTTGGCACACCCTTGAATTGTATAAAATTTAACAAGTCCATAACACATTAGTTTGCCTCTAAATTTTTGGCATCGTTTTCAAGGATGGTGTTATCTTCATAGGCCTATTTTTACAAGCTTTTATAGTTAAAATTTTATGTTTTGCATTAGGACTGATAGATTTCATCTTCAAAAACCCGGAGTTATACTAACATTGTGCAAGGTCCTTCCCATACAAAGACAAACCTACTATATGTGGAGGTGGAGAGATAACCAAGGAAGATTCATCCCTTCAAACACTCAAGATAGAGAAGATATTGGTGGTTTTGTTAAATATATTGTGGAGATTGTTGAAAGAGTAGACATTGCCTTTCCATCTTCATCATCTTCATCAACATCATCATCTTCCATAGCTACTAAAGGGACCTTCCGAACAATGGTAGATCCTGATCCACCAGAGCAGGGTACTTTTGAGTTCCCCATTACTAACCAAGCCAAAGCTACTATGTTGAAGAATATTCCATCATTAGCATTACCAGTATTTTATGGCTTGGTAATTAAGGACTCTGATACCTTTCTCTTTGAATTTTATGTTTTGTGTAGAAGTTGTGATTACACTTCTGATGCCCACCATCTCAAGCTCTTCCCTACCACTCTTAAGGATTCTGCCCTTAGATGGTTTATGGGGCTTGGCAAGGATGTTGTCCCAGATTGGGACACCATGAAGACAAAGTTCTTAGAAAAATACAAGGACTATTGCAGAGGATTTCACCAAAGAAAATATGGCATTTTCTCAATGTCTCAAAAAGAGGATGAGCCACTAGAAGACTATGTGGAAATATTTCAATTTGCTTTGAAGAAGAACCCCCAAAATAAACTATTAGAGGAATCCCATAAATTGGTATTTTTAAGGGAAATTAATGAAGATAGTATGGATGCCCTCAACCTTATTGGGGGAGGAGACATTTCTATAGGTCCATTTGAAGACATCTGTAAAGTCTATAGGAATTATTCCAAATCCCTTTCCAGGAAGCCAAGAGGGGAGAGGTCATCCATTACAAGTAAGTCCTCTAATGGGGTTTCTAAATTTTAAATAAGTAATTTATTGTCCAATACGAAGCAAGATATAATCAATCATCTAGAAACACAACTAGACACCCTCCACATCAAGAAGAAATAGGAGGAAGCAAAAGCCATGCTCACTGAGTATTGTCCTAACTATAGGCAGAGGGAAGCCAATTGTAACTGCAAGAGAGTGACCAGTATCCAGCAAGAAAAAGTTGAGAAACCAGATTTCCAGGTAATCGAAGCTGATGATGGAAAAATATTCTACATAGCACAAAGGAGGCTATGGCAGAAAATACAAGGTGTTCCATCAAACCCCCTTAGTTTTAATCAATCTTTCCCTTTGAGCAATCAAAACTTTTCTCCTTGGAACACTCAACCCTGGCAAACAAATCAGAACTAGTGGCAGAATCCTCAACAATGGCCACAAGCCTAGCCAAATTGGAACCAACAACCAAACCCTTGGCCACAACAATATTTCTAGGGTTCCAATTACAATACACAATGGCCAAACCAATAGAATCAATGGCAGCCTCAATGGTATAACTGTCAGTAATGGCAACAAAAATATATGAATTACCAGTAGCCTATGCTACCTCCTCCTCCACCTCAGCAGCAAGCTTTAATGCCTCCATCAAATCCTCAACCTCAGCCACCTAAACCATCTCAAATACCTGCACCTAACCCTAACACTAAGCCTGATCAACAAGCTTATACTAACGAAGTTGTCCAATGCCCCACTTATGGGGTAGAGGTGAGTGACCTTCATCTTAGATCAGGGAAGCAGCTTGCAGAACCTTCATCTCCCAAAATTATAGAATTAGATGATGAAAAACCTACAAAGGAAGCCTAAGATAATCCACCTTTGGAATCTCAGACCAATTAAGGGCTCCAAACCACATCACATATGAAGCCCCCATTCCCTGAATGTTTGGCTATCCAACAACAACATACATAGGCTGAAACAGACCTTTTAGGCCCAGTTAAAAGATGTCATCATTAAAATCCCTTTAATTCAAGCTATCAAAGATATTCCCATCTATACTAAGACTATTAGGGATCTTTTCCTGAAGAAGCCAGGAAGGAAAAGAAAGGACCCACAAACAGTCCATGTTTTGGGTAATCTTGTTGATATAATGTTGGGAAATATAACTATTTCCAAATATACAAATCCCGGTAGTCCAGTAATGGACGTTAAAATCAATGGGACTCTTATTAAGAATACTTTGATAGACCTAGGTGTTGCAATTAATGTGATGACCAAAGACACTATACAACTACTACTATTAGCCAATCTTAGGCCTACTCAGACAATTTTGCAATTAGCTGATAGGTCTATAGTTAAGCCTGAAGGAGTTATTAAGGACCTGGTCATTGCATTAGATTCTTGGGATTACCCTGTTGACTTTATCATACTTCAACCCAAAGTTAATCTAGTTGGTTATCCATTAATCTTAGGTCGACCTTGGTTAGCCACAATCAATGCATTCATAGGCTATAGGTCAGGAAAAATGATCATATCCAACAGGACTATAACCAAGAATCTAGTACTTTATCCACTAGCTTAGCCACATCAAGACCTTGAGCAGACCATTTGGCCACACCTAGAGGATGATGAGGACAATTATTCATTGTAGACCTTAATGACTATAGAGTGTAGCCCTCTACTAGCTATTCAAGATGAGGATAAGCTAATAGCTCATATCATACAAAATGATTGTGGAAGGCACCCACAACAATAGGGTTGTTTATCTTGTTTTCAAGATCCTTTGGAAAGCATAATACCTACCAGTTCCTCACAAGAGGTATCCCAGATAATTCATACTTTGTTACCCCAACAATGCTTGCCAATAATACCCAACCTTGATCTATACTCTGTACAAGACATGTCTATGCAATTAGAGGTCAAAACTGGAAAGATGTTGAATGTTAATAATGCATTGATTGATGAACAACAAAAATCCTTGCACTTTGTGTTGTAGGCACATGCAGTAGCTTTTGCATGGGATTATAGTGATATGAAAGGCATTGATCTTGTCTTATGCATGCACAAGGTTTACATCAATGATGGTTGCAGACCCATAAGGTAGCCCCAAAGGCACATGAATCCAACCCTCAGAGAAATTGTGAAAGCCAAACTGCAAAAGCTTTTAAATGCAAGATTCATATATTTTATCTCAAATAGTGAATGGGTTTCACCACTAGTCATAGTACCTAAAAAGGGTGGTAAATGAAGAGTCTATGTTGACTACAGGGAACTCAATACTACCACCAGGAAAGACCATTTTCCATTGCCATTCATTGACCAAGTTCTAGATTCTTTGGAAAGAAAGAAATATTTCTCCTTTCTTGATGGTTTTAGTGGTTACAACAAAATTAATATTGCACCTTGAAGATCAAGATAAAACCACGTTTACCTGTCCCTGAGGTACATATGCATATTGTGTTTTACCTTTTGGTCTGTGCAATGCTCCAGCCACATTTCAAAGAGTAGTGCTTAGTATATTTTTTGATATTGCACATGATAAGATGGAGATTTACATGGATGATTTCACCACATATGGTGAAACATTTGATGAGGCTTTGCAAAATTTAGAAACAACCTTGAAAAGATGCACTAAAATTTTTTTATCATTGAGCCTGAAAAATATTTTATGACGATGACAGAAGGCATTGTCTTGGGACATTTTCTTTCTAGTGCAGGGATACAAGTTGACCCTAAGAAGATTGAGATTATATCCACACTACCTGTCCCTCAAAAATAAAAGGATGTGAGAAGCTTTCTTGGACATGCAGGTTATTGCAGGAGATTCATCAAGATTACAGTAAAATAGTTGCACCTTTGTTTACTTTTTTGACAAAGGATATTGAATTTCAGTGGAATCTAAATTGTTAGTAGTCTTTTGAGAAGTTAAAGGTAGCTTTGACTAATGCACCAATTTTAAGAGGTCCAAATTGGACATTATCATTTCACATCCACACTAATGCATTAGAATTTGGAATTGGAGCTATCCTGGGACATAAAGAGGGAAATAAGGAGTATGCCATACATTATATCAGCAAAAACCTATACGAAGCATAATTAAACTACATTGTGATTGAGAAATAAATGCTTGCATTTTTCTATGCCATTAACAAGTTTATACATTACATTACTAGTTATCAAGTATTCATACACACAAATCATATAGCAATTAGATACTTGATGAATAAGCTGGTAGTAGGTGGAAGACTTGTGAGGTGGTTGTTGTTACTACAGGAATTTGACATAACCATAGTTGATAAACTAGATTGCCTACAACATCTAAAGGAGTGGTTGATGATTCATTCCCTGATGAACATTTATTTTTTCTAACTATACATAACCCATGGTATGTTGGGATAGCTAACTACTTGGTAACAGGGTAGATTCCAACTTACTTCTCTCCTATGGAGAAAATATAGTTCATAAATGCTTTCCCTTTTCTTGGATTTTTGGATTCTTATTTTACATTGGCCTAGATAATATTATAAGAAGATGCATTAGGGAGGATGAAGTGTTTGACATATTAAAATCTTGCCATGATGAACCTTGTGGTGGACATTTTGCAGTTAACAGGACAACTTTTAAAATCTTAACAATGGGATATTATTGGCCAACCCTTCACAAGGACTCTCTTAAGTATATTAAAAGTTGTGATAGGTGCCAAAGAATGGGGAAACCTACAAGTGATGAGATGCCTTTGTAACCTCAACTAGCACTAGCTCCTTTTGATATATGGGGACTAGATTTTGTTGGCCCTATATCTCCTACTTCAAACAACAAAGAATATATCCTAGTATGTACTGACTACTTAACCAAGTGGGTAGAAGTGAAAGCATTGCAGTTTGCCAGAGATGGCAATATTGCAAAATTCTTATATTAGGAAATCTTCACTAGGTATGGTGTTCCTAGGGAGATAGTGACTGATCAAGGGCCACAATTCACATCAAACCTCATAGCCCAGTTGGTTAAAGAATATCAGATCAGGCACAAGAAGTCTACCCCATATCATCCTTAGGAAAATGGACAATTTGAAGTTACAAACAGGGAGATTGAGAACATATTGACAAAAACAGTATAACTTCATAGAAGAGATTGGGTATCTAGATTTCTAGAAGCTGTTTGGGCATACAAAACTACTTGGAAGACAACTAAAGGGTTTACCCTTTATGAGTTGGTTTATGAAAAAACAACAGTGTTACCTATAGAGTTTGAATACAAAACCCTACATACAACAATTGACTTAGGGATGGACTTAACAAACTCTCAGAAAGAAAGGTTGCAACATTTGAATGCCCTAGATGAAATCAAATTGCAGGCATTGCACCATACAAAGGTTGTTCAGAAATAAAGGATTAAATGGCATAACCAGTACATCAAGACTAAAGAATTTGCTATAAGTGACTGGGAACTTCTATATGATTCCAAATATAAGTATTTTCTAGGCAAATTATAGTAACATTGGCTAGGACCTTATGAGATCCAACAGGTGTTTCCTAATGGTGCAGTTCAATTGTAGACTATTGATGAGGTCAAATTCTTACTCTTGGTTAATGGCCATAGACTCAAGTTGTACAAGAAACCACTTGTACATGATGATTTCATCCTAGCTCTAATGGATGAGTATGGTGTACACAGTTTTGTTGATTCAAAATTTGGGATATAGAATGATGTTCCATAGGATGATGTTATACAGAATGATGTTTCACATGATGATGTTCCATAGGATGATGTTCCACCGGTTGATGTTATCACAGGAAGCGACTTACCCGACACATCTAATAATACAGAGATCGAAGTTACACAACTCTACCTTTGAGATTACCAAGGGATAATATTCCCTACTTTAAATCACATACACACTCAACACAATACCTATAATGACAATGTTCTAACTCCGAAGGGACCTATACTTTTGTTTTCTTAGGACCTGTTTAGACAGGACCTAACAAGCACATTTTAATTGGGCCTTGTGCTTCGCGTACTTGTAGCAATACCCATTGCAAGCATGCTACAATTACTTGTTGGATTCAAAAAAAATTCCTGTGGAATATCCTAGCGCACACATGTGCCCTTTACTTCCCAGTAAAGCACATGTCAATTGTACTACTGCCACTTTTCATCAACTCCTATGCAATCAATGCACACCACATCACTTGTATGCCATGATATGTGCCTTTTCAATTCATAATTGCACCAAGCATTAATTTCCATTCTACACGTATGAAAGGTAACCTCATATCATTAAATCTAGCTTTCTTTTCATATCTATTATTATTCATTGTTTAAATTATGCATTCGAATTTTATCACCATTACAATTCATCATTATCCTATCACCCTGACCCAATTACACATGAAGTGTAGTCACTTCACTTTAAGTTGGGGGAAGGGGTATCATTGTTATCAATTTTTTTATTTTGCCACCAAAGTTTGTCAGAACTACATTAATATATCCTTTAAAACTAGAAAAACTTCTCTATATTTCTGATAAATGTGGTTCCTTCCATGTGATGAGCTAAGGTATAAAACATGTGATACCTGATTGAACTAAAAGAAAAGGGATTGTGAGTATTGGGTACAGAGAAGGCATTATGTGAGGCAGTTGAATTTGAAGGTTTTTGGGTGGTGAAGTTGAATCAACAAGAATTTGAATAATTTGAGGTTGCAAGAATCAACAGAATAATGGGAGGTGATGTAATTCATAGAGAACCATCTTCTCACAAAGAGATATTAGAGGATACGATGGTTATACCTTTATTCTCCAAAGTAGGATGGTTGGACTATTTCCTAAAGTTGACAGAATATGATAATGAGATGGTCAGGGATTTTGTAGCCATGTTAAAGTATGATGAAGCAATAGTAAAGGGATTGGTGGTGGATGGCTTAGAGATGGCAATCACTCAAGTAATAGGGTTACCTCACACTAGCTCCAAGTACCCAACTCATGCAGATGCGGTAGCAATGAAGGAAGCATTCTATGAATGGGGTGAGAACTTGGATTCGACGTCACAAGGTAATAAAATACTTTCACTTCCATTCTTTTGGGGAAAATGTGTTGCATATATTATCAAATACCTTGTTATGGTTTCCCCAATATATTATATACTATGTATTTCAAGTTGTTGAACCACTTACGACATGACCAATTAGTCAATGTACCCAATTTTCTATACAACATGCTAAAGAGAATGGCCTCTGAATATCAGAGGAAATAGACCGATATTACATGTTATGCCTTGCATAACCACCCCATTTTGTTTTGGATCATAATGGGTTCCCCTTATTTTTGTTTTGTGCTTGGTGTTTTGTTTGGATCTTAGGAGTTGTTCATTTTTCTCCTAAGTCCTTGTTTCTTTTGGTCTGGTAGAAGCGGAGTCGGAATGGAAAGTGGACTTAGAAATTTTACAAGGTTCCAAGTCTGGATTCTATCCCGGTTCCAGTCCCACCCTTCTTCCGTGTTCTTTTTGTTGTCTTTTGGTTTGCCTTGCGCTCTTGGGTATGTTTCTCCCTTGAGTTGTTTCTCATTTCCTTGTGTTTTGTCTTTGCTCGAGCAGAAGTGGAACCAGAATTGAAAGTGAACTTGGAACTTTGTAAAATTTCAAGATTTGGTGTTCATTCTAATCGCTCTCGCTCGCATGCTTTGTGTTGTTTCTTGTTTGGGTCGGCTCTAATTTTTGTTTCGGTCCCACTTCCCATCATTTCTTTGTCCTTATCTTAGTTTTTTTCATTTTTTGGGAACGAAACTAGAATCAAAATCGAACTTGGAACTTTGTAAAAGTTCCATGTTCAATTTTGGTTCCGATTTCGCCCCCATCTCCCTTTGTTGTTTGCCCTTGCTGCGGGACCGGAACCAGGTTTGGAGTTGGATAAGAGACTTGTTAAAGGTTTCTTGTTCTATTTCGGATTTGGTTCCGCATCCACCCTACCTTTTGTTTCCACATGAGTTTACTATTCATTTATGTTGTTTGCTCTGTCCCCGACTGATCACATTTATTGCATTAATTACAACCTTCTCACATGCACAAAATGATTTTAAAACCTTAATCGAGGTTAAGTGGTTCATTATCTTTGCTATCTAAACTGTTTTAGTGAACCAGAGCCAGGATAACTTTAAGAGGAGCATGATTTGATTGTGAAGTCGCATTGGTGAGCGAATTCTTATCTAGTTTCAACCTTTCTTGTTGGCATTTCAAGGTAGGGTCTTTTCCCATTTGCTTTGTTGTTTTGTTTTCATGTTCTTTCTTGTCGTGTTCTTGCACATTCATGAGACCCTTTTTCTATGAATCTTCACTCTTTCCCTTATGTATTTTTGGTTTTATTTTTGTCTCTTTTGTTTTCTATTTTTGCCTTTTTTGTCTTTCCGTTTGTTTCTTTTTCCATTTTTTCGTCTCTTTCATGGCAAGTTCATTTTGTCATGCCCTAGTTTCTAACTAGGGTTCCATTTGATGGGGTCCTTTGTGCTTTAAATGCTTCAAAATCTATTTGGAGACCCTCTTGATCTTATTCCTGTGTCGATTCAGTGATTTTCATGTTGGGTTTTTTATGCCCTAATTATTTGAGTTGACGTGTCATGCAAACTAGGGTTTGTTTGATGACCTTTACAATATCCAACCCTTAGAGTTAATTTGGTCTTGATTTTGTTAAAGGGTGAGGTTAAGCCCCTTTATTTGAAATTCCCTTATGATCCCCTATGACCCAGTTCCTAAAAGCTCATGTGACCACATCTTCAAGAAATTGCTTTGTTTTGAATGTTAAACCATCAGAAGCGGACTTAAGAACGAACTCATCCCGTAAGTATTTGCATTGGGGTTCATTCCCAAAATGATCCCACTTCTTATTACTGTTGACTTTGGTCTTCACACTCGCTCTTTGGTGGAAGCGGAACCGAAGTGGGGGTCGAACTTAGAACTATTTATTGGTTTTGAGTTTAGTTTCTGGTTTGATCTCGGTTCTAGTATCGTTCTAGTTCTAGTCCTAATCCCAACTTGTGTTAAAATTATTTCCCATTCCTGATTCTGCTTTGGCTCCGCTTCCGGTGAATATAAAATTTGGCTAAGTATGGAAAGTGGTATTGAATGGTGTATTGATTATCATGCTTTTGTTCATCTAATATAGGGTTTTATTACAGAAATAGAAGATGTATGGAGCATCAGAGGAGGCTTCTCAAAGGAGCCAACCTGTAGAGAGCTCAAAACAAGGAGCCAAGCCTAAGAAGATCAAGGTGGAACAACTCCCATATACTTTGAGGTATAAGCATCAAATTCCTAGCAAGGTGGACTTAGATTGGGTAGACATTACAAATACCAACTTGGGTTCATTCAACTATGAAGAGTTGTATGAAGAAACATTCAGTGAAGGTGTAATAGGGAGAACTCAAAGAATTGTTCAATCTGGTTTATCACACGTTACCCTCTTCCCTTTATATGTCCAGTGTCTAGAGTTAATACTCATTGCAACTAGAGCCTACAATCCTGCTACCAGACAATGCATGGACTTGCAGGGGAACATCATTATTGACCTTACACCACAAATGATAAGGTTCATGTTCAATGCACCTGCTCCATAGAACCCCAGGCAGCTCAATGAGGCTGAAGCCTTGCAACTTTATAGCAACAAGAAGGAGACTAGCAGGACTCACATGAACAAAAACTAGATGAGGGTTGAAAAGAAGTCCCTAGCCAAGCTTCCATATCAGCCTAAAAGATCAAATTTCTACAAGGAGATCAGAGATATAATAATGATGCTCTCCATAGTGTTTGGGAAGAGAGATGCCTCCCAATTCAAGGAATGAATGCTTCCATTCATTCAAACTACACTAGATGGCAGGCAACAATTTGATTGGCCTATGATTGTATTAGAATTCATACACAACCAGATGCTTAGAGTGAGAGAAACCAAGAGTTTCTTCATGACCTCTTATGTGATTTATGCAGTAGCCAGAAGGGGCATCTTTCTTGAGTTGAATGTAGTGGGAATATTGGGAGAAGCCCAGGGACAAAAAAGGATGTGGGATCACTATGATCAGCTCACCTTGCAGACTTTTGAATCACACTACAGAAGGGTTAATGATGCATTTTTGTA
The DNA here is from genome assembly GCA_007258455.2 of Sequoia sempervirens. Classification (NCBI taxonomy): domain Eukaryota; kingdom Viridiplantae; phylum Streptophyta; class Pinopsida; order Cupressales; family Cupressaceae; genus Sequoia; species Sequoia sempervirens. The sequence continues at coordinate 94,957 of VDFB02168622.1, forward strand.
TGTTATCATTAACTGACTCACAGGAGATGCAGGCTATAGATCGAGCAGGGATGTTATGGCGTTTATTGCAAAGTGGGGAAATTGGTATATCAAATACCCCAAGTTCACTTATTTCAGGCTGGCTGGTTTTGATGGCAATCCTCATCTACTCCCTAGGTGCTGCAACAACAGTTTGTCTTGATGGAGTTTATTTATCAAGCTATAGCAATCAATCTCAAATTTGACAATAAGCATAAGATTGGCTACCACAAATTCACCATGAAGTTGGGTGAGTATAGTTATGCACACAATGTGGCAGCCAAGATAATATGTGATGAGTTAATCCACTTGAAGCTGGGTTTGTACACCTCTAGGAAGCATTTTGATCCCAAACACAAGATGTAGACCTTGCTTCCCACTATTTTTGATAAACACTTCAATCTGTTGGAAGACTTTTGGATGGATCTACAAGATGACTATGATCGAAGAAGAAGAAACTATGAAAGATTTCCCATCCCACTCATGGTTGAGTATGGGGTAAAGGAGGACATTCCTTACACATTTTCAGATGATGGGGTAACCTTGGATCCCCAATATGATGTTGAAAATATAGGCACAAAGGATTTAGATCCAGTAGATTGGAATGTTGAGGAGTCCATTGATATCAAGTAGATTGCAAGGTTGATATTGGATAGGAGCGTCCAATGGGTTGTTAAGAGAATCAAGGAGCCAGAGGCTCAGACCTCTAAAAAGAGAAAGGCTACAAGCACCACCCAAGGGTACAAGAGAACAAAAAGAAGAATGGCTCCTAAGGAGCCCTTGGAGTTTTTCCCTCCAAATTCTTGGAGAGGAGATTGAACCTGTAATTCTTGCTTAGGATCTTCCTGAAGCACATAGAGTAGAGGCCACAACAGAACCTGGTGCCTCAACAACTACTTAAGGTTAAACATCAACTCAACCTCTTATCACAGAGAAGCCAAGTGGAGAGATGCCTATGGGAACCCTTCACGAAGAAGTTGAATCCATGAAGGGGAAGGAGCCTGAAATTGAGATTCATGACATTGAGACACATTCTGATGCTACCCCATCTGATAAGGAGACTCATATGGTTGCATCTCTTGATGAAACTGAGGATGCAGGAACTAAGCATGTTTTGATAGAAGAAGATCAATGGAAGTTGTTGAGGATGCTAAGAGAGAAGCAGATGCCAAGGCACAAGCTAAGGAACTAGCTAAACAGAAGGAGATTGATGCTAAGGCACAAGTTGATGCATTGATCAAACAACAAGAATTGGAGGCTAAAGCCAAGGCCGATGAACTAGCTAAGAAACAACAGAAAAAAGAATAGGAACTCAAAACCAAAGAGGAGAGAGATAAATTGGCAATGTTGCAGAAGATCCATGATCTTGAGGAGGATAAAGCTAGACAGAGAAGAGAAAGAGAGGCCCTTGAGGCTAAATTCAAGGCTGTTGAGGAAGCCCATATAAGAAAGGAAGAGGAAGAATGCCTACAAAGAGAAAAGGAGGTTGAAGAACTTGCTCTGTATGAACAAAAGTCTAAAGAGGCATGGGACACGGTCAAGGAGCTTGAAAAACAAAGAGACCAAATGTATAAGGAGCAAAAGGACAAAGAAGAAGCCGAGAGACTTGCACAAGAAGCTGCACAAAGAGAACAACATAATGTGCAAGAGGTTGATTCTCAACCCAGGACCACCATATTGCAACCTCTTTCTTCTGCTACTGTTGCCTCTTCTTCAACACAAGTGGTCACCACTCTTGCTACTCCAATATGGTTAAAGATTGATCTTGAGAGAAAGAAGATAGTTCAACCTCAGCCTTTGAATTGGGATGAGATGATGAAAGAAATAGAGAAGGAAATACCTAAGAAAAAGCCAAAGTTCTTCATTCTACTAAGCTCATGGATGCAGGATAGATTATTGTTGAATGTGCAATTCCGATGGTGGATAAAGACGGACAAGACATGCAAATAACTGATTACCAATTAGGCATTGCCAATTTGGGGAAACATACAAGGAACCAACAGATGAATCTCATTGATATTGTAGCATCCTCCACCAAATCTAGAATAATCAAGGATAAGCAGAGGAAGGATGAACTTAAAGCCCAATTGGATTAGTTGCATAGATTCTTGAAGGATGTCTCCACTCTGGTTTCTTGAACAACTACTGCTCTAGACACCCCAATCCTACTAAGGAAGAAAGAAGTTGATGACTTAGTACAAATGAGGAGTAAGGTGGGGATGCTTGATAGGTGGATTGATAGGCTCAATCAAGAGGTTGGTGAAGTGTTGGCTGACGATTTTAAAGTTCATGAAGGTGCACTTGAGTTGGTTGAAGAGATGAATTAGCATGCTGAAGTCCTAGAGAAACAAGATGAGGAGTATAGAGAACATGTTAAGAAATTAAAGGACATAAGCAAGGTGCCCAAGCCAACTCTCCTAGAATAATCAATCCTTGAGGAAGATAATGCAAATTTTATTGAGAAGACATTGAGCATAATCCATTTAGATCCAAATTCATCTATGAGCATAAGAATGAAGTTCAAGAAGCTAGTAAAGACTTGAATGCAAAAATTGATGAATTGGAGGTGGTGGTTGCTATTTTGCTCAATGTGGACATCCTGGTTAAAGAAGGTCTTCCTTTGGATAAGTTGAAGGAGAAGTGGAGCAACAAATTTGAGGAAGTAATGCAGAAAGAAGATGATGGAGAAGATTTGTTGTTGGATAGACTCATGGATATAAAAGATGAGGTGAAAGTTGCTAGGAGGGAATTAATCAAATTGAAAGATATGCAAGAATTTTCCTCAGCAGAGTTGAAGAGGATTAAATTTTAGGATAATTGGGTAGATGGACCTAATCTAGACATTCTTCAACAAGTATTCTCCAGATATGATGAGTATCTCCTTGACCAAGCAACACATGAATGAGCTGGCTGCAGAACGTTCTTTTTCTTTGGTGGGAAACTTCCTCTCCTCTCCTATTTTGTAGGGTTTTGACATTAGTTTAACTTAAGCTCTCATCCACCAATTCTACCTTCCTCCTTGGTCATCAGATTTTGGACAAGAATGCAATCAATTATTGAACTAAAAATTAGATAGTATAGTTCCTTCATACAGTTCCAACTCCTTGATTAGTGGATCTAAGTTTCTGATTGAGAGAAGTTTATGCATGGCATGCCTATATGTAACTTGGGCTCCATCTTGTAAAGGTTGGCTGATTGAAGAAGGATTAGCCACCTGATATGATAGCAGATAGTTGTTGTAGTCTTAGAATTTCATAAGTTTTAGCAAGATACTTTGAGATTTCTGTTGAAATTGGATACTTTTTACAATTTTATACAATTTCATGTTATTGTTAAGTTTGGACCTCTTTGATAATGTTAATGAATCATAATCAATATGTATGCTAGTGAGTTGTTGTGCCTAAATGTTTTCTATTTGATGCAAATCAATAGAGGAAACCGGATTTAAGATTATTTCATTGAATTATTCATGAATGGAATTACTTTTATGTCTATTTGATCTGATTTTAACAATGAGTGAGTGATATGCTTCAATCTTGAAGTGAAGTTTTGGTGAATGGTTATGATTGTTGAATTAGCACTGTGGATGTATGCAATGGTGTAGGCTATGCTATGGATTGCATCATGTTATGGTTTTAGTTGATTGAAGAAACACTCATTGTTGAGGTACATGTCTGGATGTGAAGAAGTTTTATTCATATTTTGTTGTTCTGAAGTCCTAATCTATCTTTTTTCTATTTATTTATACCCCCCAACGTAGGTTAATTGATCTATTGCAATTTGTATCCTTTAATACCAACAAGGCCCCTTGAATATTGTAGTTACATTGGCCATTGAGTAACATCATCACAATTGAGAACCAACTACCAGGACCTTGGGAGATAAATTACTTTATGTCATCTTTCTTTTTCAAGAGAAATAGAATAGAGATATTTTGTTTTATGTTGTTGTGTTGTTTTGATCATCAACACTACATTATCTCATCATTGTTTGTTAACCTTATTGGTCAAGAGAAGTTTGAGAATTCAACATCCCCAGGTTAATTGGGAAGATTTTAAAAGTTGCAAAGAAATCACTAAGTTTCTTGAGGCACCTGAAGTAGAAGATGACCCTCTACCTGAGCTTGAACTAGAAGTTGACCCTGAGCAAGATGAACCTGAGAGAGAAGATTCCCCTATTATACCATCTGCTTCACCTACCCGCAACCAAAGTGGGACTGAGAAACATAATGTGTCGGTTGTGGTAACGGAGGAACCCTCATCTTCTAGAAACCCTAGAGCTAGGAGAAGTACTGCATCAACATCCTCAAAAGGAAAAAGAAAGAGAAAAATAGTTGACAAGCAGGAGAATATTGTTAAGGAAGAAGATGCGGGAAGGAAAAAGAGGAATAAAACAAGAAAGGAGATTAAAGTTACACAGGAAACCACTACTCCCCGACGCTCAGGAAGGATGAAAAGATAGAAAATTGAGATGAGAGACATGGAGGAACCATTTCAAGAAGGAAAGGTTGGGGAAAAATAGCATCATATTCCACTAATGGTAGACATAGATACAGACAAGGAAAGAGCTAACCCTAACAATGTTCATGATGAAAATGTTGATGTGCCTGCTAGAAGGAGAAGATATATATCATCTTGCTTTGATTCTGACTAAGAGGATGTTTTCATTGCCAAGAAGACTAGAAGAGCAGTTCCTAGTGACTCTCTTAGAGAAGTTTTTGATGCCACAGGTGATGACAGTGATGGTTTGAATTTTGAAGAAGAAAAGGAGTTGTTAGAGGATAGAAACATAAGAAAGGAACTTCAAGAAGCCCTTGATAGGATAAAGCAATTAGAAGAACAGGTAAAAGGGTATGAACAAAAAGACAAAGAAAAGGAAATAAGAATGAAAGAGCTAGAAGAGAAAGTACAAACCTACAGCCATGGAAATAAATTGGACCTATTGGCACAAATGGCTAAAGGTAAAATGGGAATTGAAACTAATTTGAATTTACAACCCCTTGTTGCAAAAACCCCAGATTACCATACTAATTTGTCTTTGGTCTTTGAATTGATGAAAATTACTACTCAATTTAGGCAGGAAAAAGAAAAGCAAATTATGAATGAAACTAAGAATTTGGAGTTGAAAAGATTGGAGGAGAAACTAGTAGAAGTGGTCAATAGAGCTATTCAAATAGTTGAATGTAGACCTCCATCTAGAGTTTATGCATTGTTCTTAAAGGAAAAATTTCTCAATTTTCAATTCAATAACTTTGTTAATGACCAACCCTATGCTTTGGATAAGAGACACAATTTTCTCACTTTCTTCAACAAAATCAGTTTAGAAGAGCAAGACCAGTTATGTGAATATTATTTACATCATTATGTGACGGAAGAATATACTAAATGGAATCCCTTGATTTATGTTGGGGACTTGCAAGTGAGAGCTCTTGCATCTTACTTTAGAAATGAACAACTTCAGGGGGAGTTAATGGAGAAATATGAGGAATAGGAGAAAATAATGGCACTGTAAATTCAAAGGGAAGCAATGAATCTTGATATAGTCATTACTCAATGGTTAAGACTCCTTTCTCATAGGGGGCTAGGGAAAACAATTATAGACTTAAGACTTAGGGATTATAGAAGGATTCAACAATTGGCAATGACCACTCTTAAAACCTTCCTGGTACATGTGAGGAATAGATGGGACAGTCTGACTCCAGAATTGTAGAGGAAGGAGCCTCACTCCCTCTACAATTTTATGAGCATGTTTGAAAGGTTACAAAAGTATATTGAGATCTCAGGAATGAGGGGAGTGGAATGGCTTCCACTGACTTACCACCCTCCTATCCTACTTCATCCAATTCCACATTGGATTGGACTGGTTATTGATCAGGACATGAATGCAAAATTAGACAATATGAACATGCTTGCATGCTACAATGGTTTCTACCTCAAACAGGGAGAGGGATTCAACACAGTCATGGATCTCAGGAAGATTACTTTGTTTTATAATATTCTCCCTTAGGTGATTAGTTTGATATTTTTGCTTGAGGACAAGCAAAATGATAGTTGGGGGGAATGATGTGTCTGGTTATTAGTATCTTTTTGTTTCTTTTCATATACTTTTAAGACACTTTATATATGTTTTTAAACTATCTCTTAGATAATACTTCCTTAATATGTTATCCTTTCATACATATCTTGCAACCTTGAACCCATTTTGTGGAAATGAAATATGGTGGAAATATTCATATAATTGCATGGCTTAAGTATGGATATATATGTATATGAATGAAATGTTGTGATTTAATTACAGTGGTTAGTTGCATATGTATGTGTATGGATTAATCTCTTTGCAACTTAGCACGTGGTAGCAAGGATGGAGTATTTGTAGTGAGTACCAAAGCAGTAGAATGGGAAATTAATGAAGTTCAAGTCATCCAAGGTGCGAGAAGTTGTGAAGCTGAGCATGATCATTATGGAAGGAATAAATGTTAGAAGATATTTGTTCTTGAATGTTGGACATTTTCCCATGTGTTCTACATGCAATTTTTCCTTATTTGAATAGGTCTCTTTTTTAGCTAGATGAATAATTCAATCATGGTTCCATCTCCTCATATCTAAGAGTGAGATTTATGATTGTAGTTAGTTAGTTAGCAGTTCAAATAAGAATCTCCCCATTTTGTATAAAGTCAGGGGATGAGTTCATAGATCAATTAGTTGATTTTGTTATAAGTTACTAGCAGTTAGTTGTTTTTCTAGTTTTTCTAGTTATCCAAAGATATGTTGTTACAATGATACTATGGAATAAAATCTGCAAAAAGGATTATGTTCGAATATTTGGTGTTATGCAATGAATGGATTTGTGTGACACATGGATGCATAAGAATCTAAGTTAGATTTGGATTTCAGTTAAGTGAGATAGTTTTATGAGTTGGCCACTCAGGTACTTTTCTGCACTTCATCTATCTATTTGTTTATTTATGCATTTCCATTAATTCTATTTTTTGTATCTTACATGTGCATTGAAAGTAGAAGAGTATATAGTTAGTTAAAGTTGTAGTTGTTCATGAATAAGGATATAATCGATAGATCATAGCACTCTAGAATTTAGGATTAGTTATTCAATTTTTTTAAACAATTTTGGATTAATTATGCACTTGTAGATCTTAAACAATCACCTACAGCTTATGTTGCAGGTACCCGTAGCCACTAGATTTTGTAACTATTTTCATTGTTTTTGCAATTCTGTCGAATTCTAGCAAGGTAGAATAGTTTGAATAAGTTTGTGTAGAGTAATTTAGGTTAGCACAAGCTTGTGAAGACAAATATAGTGGAGTACCATCATAAGTTTACACACCTTGGTTGATAATTTAATGTAGGCTTGTGATGTCAAGAGGACTGTTCAACTTAGCACACCCCTGAATTGTGTAAAATTTGCCAAGTCCATAACACATTAGTTTGCCTCTAGACTTGGTTTGTTGGTTTGTTCTTTTGTTTTAACTTACGAGCAATAGCACGATGTCTACTCCTTCGCTCTTTAGCATTTTTTTTTAATTTTGCATGATTTTCAAGTTGTGATTTTGTAGGATTGGGTTTATCAACCTTTGGTTTTTTCCTCCTGTAAGGGAGGAACAAAAGGAACCATCAAGGGTTAGTCAACCAATTTCTCTTTAGGTTTATAAATTTGTTTGATATTAGGAGGCACAATGAGAATTGTATGGTTATCTTTTGGTCTGATGTAGGATATAGGTAGAGGAATCATGGTTGATTTGTCTTGGTTATTTGGAAGAGCTTTTGGTTCAATCATAATTTTATCAATGATAGGCGATTCAATCATGGATTTAGAAATATTACTAAGAGATAAAAATTTTATGCACTTTGCCTTGAACTTTTGGTAAAATCTTAAAAAAGAAGTCTTCATGAGGCTTAATAAGTTCCATGGGTTTAGGTCAAAAGAAATCCAATGAGAAATTCCCATGGGAAGACAAAGGATTAAAACTACTATGATGCACAATGAAAAACTCATTACCAAATGGAAATTTTAAGCATTTGTGTACTATAAACGGGACACCATCCATGGAGTGTAGCCATGGGTAGCCTAGCTTCACATGGAATTGGTCTGATGACGAGATGATGGAGAATGAGACATTTAATTGTTTCAATCCAAATTTTAATAGGAGAGTGATCGAAGCTATCATAGCGCAAGAAAAACCATTATGTGTTTTGATCTATGCTTTTGATTATTTATAAGAGTATTGGTAAAGTTCATGCACAAATAAGAATTCCTTAGTGATCATATTCTCTACACACATGGGATCAATTAATGTCCCATTGGTAGGCTTGTCATTGATTCTTCTAATGATGTAAAGAGGACCATTGGGTGCATGTTTAATTATGTCATTTTGTGAGAAAGCAATGTCAACAGACATTTTGGTTTGGCCCTAATGAGGTTGAATGCCAATGAAGTTGACCATAGTTTGTATATCATCCTCATTATCACTTATGTTATCATTAGTCATGTCTTGTATATTATCAACATTCATCACATCATTCTTGGTGTCACTAGCTTTTATAAATGAGATGTTATGATTTGGCATTGGATTGGTAAAGATTTACAAATTTTGGCAGGGTAGGGAAATGGACTTATTTGATTGATCATTAACACCACCAATCTAGATGTGATTAGAATAAATGAGGTCTTGCACAACATTTTTAAGATGTATACATCATTTTGTATCATATCTATTTTGTCGATGATAATGGCAAAATATATTTGGATTATGGTTAGGAGGTAAAGGCTTAGTGGTAGGTATCAAAGGTTCTAATGGGAGGTAAAGTAATTAGGTTCTTACCCAAGAATTGCAACAAGATGGACTAAAGGGTATTAGGTAATAGAGTAAATTATCTCTTCTTGTCCTTGAATTGATATGGATTTGTTGTTTTTATAGCAGACACTTGAGACTCAACATGTTGATTTTTTTGAGGAAGATTTATTTGTATGAAGCCCTTATTTTGTTTCTTGAATGGTTGGAAATTATTATGAGGCGTGGATTCAGATTTTTTAGGATAGTTGGAGGAAGTTTCGCTTCATGATGACTAACCGAATTTTGATAGACATGGAGAGTCATGCACAAGTGATTGAAGGAGGGGAATCTCATCATCCCAAGATTATCTTGAATATTGCTTTGCAAGTTTTCAATGAAGATTATTTGAAGATTGACATCGAGAATCTTAATATTGATTTGTGAGTAGAGCAATTGATAATGTGTTATAAAATCAATGACCCTTTCTTCTTTGTTTTGTTTACATTGCATTAAATATGGTAAGGCCATCTTGGGACCAATGTGCACTTGGAAATGGTTGAGGAAGGCATCAAAAAGTTCATTGAATGAATGAATTGAATTATTCGGTAAAGAGAAAAACCATTCCAAGGTTGCATCTTTCAAGGATCTAGGAAAAAGCTTAGCCAAGAGCTTCTCTTCAAAAATGAAGTCACTACATAAGGTTGTATATATGTCAAGACATGGTTACTAGGATCTCCTTTACCACCATATTTCTCAAATCTAGGAATCTCTATGATTTGTGCTCTCAATATTTCCAATGATAATGGGTTTCGTTTGACATATTGTGAAGATTGGTCATTTTGATTTTGGTTCAATGTAGAAATTTGTTGTTGGAGGGTTGAAACATTTTACAAAATTTGGCTGAGTATGAAATCATTGGTTGTGTTTTGAGATGGAGGGGAATAAGGTGGAAGGTGTATATGTGTTGGGAGGATAAGTGAATTGCAAGCTTGTGAGAGGTGATGGGTTAGGAGATATGATGTTTGAATTCACAAAGCTAAAAGGATTCCCAGTGGACATACCCAAAGTTGGATTGATGTTGCTAGTTGGTTGTCTTGTTGTAGTGACAATTGAATGAGTGTATGTAGGAAAAGAGGCCACAGTTGTAGGGGAGGAATTTTATTTCCACCTTGAATTTGAGTGTATCCCAAATTTTGAGCTCAACTAGCCATTGTAGGAACATGGTAATCAATAATATGAGATAGGCTATGCACAATTTCTATTCCTAGTTCAAATTATCAAGCATTCCCCTCATGTTATCTATGACAAGAACCGCATTACCAACAATATATTCAACACTCTCATAATTTTGAAGTTTTTCTAAGGCTTTATCCATTTTTTTGTAAGTTCTCTTGAGGGAAATGAGCAACAATGGTTTCAACATCAATGGGATTGGAGGTCATAGGACATGTTATTTTAGGTATGGATTCCAACATGGGTTGACTAGTTTCAACACTGTGAGTGAAAGAGTTAGAAAACCCAATATCCACATCGGATGTTTCAACATGGGATGCCATGAATCTCGAACTACATCACATTGAAGTATTATCAATAGGACACCAAGTTGTAATACTCATACAAATTTCACCAAGCCAAAAGTGTACCCAAAATGGACAAAAATACTAAACAAATATAACAAACACCCAAAAATAGGACACACGATGCAAGTATGTACAAAGATATTATAATTTTCAGATCCAACATATAAGGATTTATTGATTTTAGGATGCAACAATCTAAAAAATGATGTCTTTGAAATGCAAATTTTACTTTTGAACAATGCACTTGTTTTGACCAATTTATGTGAATGCAAACAACTACAAAAAAATACATTTTCATAAACTAAATCTAAGATATGCAAATAGCAAGATATAAAGTAGACAAAGATAGACTGATGCCCAAAAATTTGGAAAATGACCTATACGACATATTCACCCTAGGGCGAATGGGTCTTTGCACAGGGGTTTGAAAAATTAAAGTTTGAGTTTTTGAGTTAATGTTTATGGTCTTTGTTTCAGGTTGTAGATAGATTCTTTCAATTATGAATTTCCATAATTTTATGATTAGATGCAAATGCAATTTGATGGAAAACAAAAAGCAAAATGACAACTTTTTTGATGCAATTTTGATTGAATATTTTTCAATGTAAATGATTCAAAGACATTAATATGCAGACTAATATGTAAAATGAATGCAATATTTTTAGATTTTTATGATTTTAAAGGATGAAAAATGTAATTTTGAATGATGTAAGATGTAATTTTGAAACCATAAATGAGATGCAAGACTGACTAACACAAATCCTAGATCTAGGGTTTTAAAGACTTCCAAATCAAAATTTATAATGTACAATGTTGGGTTCACCAAAATGAAATGAAGGAAAAGTGGGGTAAGGTATAGAATGATCTAAGGGTTTAAACAAACTTACACTTCTCCTAGTTTCATTAGAAAAAAGCGATCTTCCAAGGATAGGAATGAATTTCAACCTTGAGGTGAGTCAACCCTATTAGGAAGGTTTGTTGTTTTCTTATGATAGAAATGACTGATTAACGCTTTTGGGAGATGAATTCAAATGAATTATCTAACTTAATTGCATGGCCTAACACTTGAAATGAATATTATGATAGCAAAAATAAAAACAATAATTTGTAGGCAGATCTAAGAAGGGAAAAATGGTGTGTACTTGGCCTAAAAAGTAGGCTTTGAGCTCTATGACAAGACCGGTTTTCCCTAGGGCGAATGTGTCCTTGTGCAGGGGTCCAAAATCCACTGATACATTTTGAACCATTTTTTGACGACATCCCATCGAAATTTTGACGGCTTCGGATGCCGGCCCGAAATTTCGACGTTTCAAATGTCGTCAAAATTTTGACACAAAAACAACGACAAACAGCCGTCGAAATTCTGATGGGCTGTCGTCGAAAAATGGTTCAAAATGTATCAGTGATCTAATTTTGTAGTCCTTGGATTCTAGATCTAAGCTTCTAATATCTCTAGGTTTGATTGTCAAAAATCCAAAAATAAATTTTGTAGGTAATTTTTTGTAGCTTGACGACAATGATAACAACTTTGAAAACTTTGCAAAATTGCTCTAATCAAATTTCAGTCCTTCACTTGTAAATCTACACATGTAAAGAGACAAGATTTTTTTTCTTTTTGGGTGAATGGGGGTTTGCCTTAGTGAAACCCTATTTTGGTAATTAAACCTTGATATTGAAATGATGATAAATGGAAGAATTGATGAATGAGTAAAGCTATGCTATAACTCACCAAACCCTTAATGGTTGCTCTTCAAGGATTGAAGTCCAACACATCACTCTAAGGTCTGAATCTTATATGAATTGGCTTGAATGATTTTCTTGATTTGATGCTTGAATGCTTGAAACCTACATCACAATGTTAGCTCCAAACATGACATGAACACACATGAACTTTGACATGATGATATGATCTTGATTATTGTTGTAGATGATTGATAAATCTGCTCTTCAATGCTCTTGACAATAATATTTGCTATAGGATTTCTCTCATAAAGTGTGTTAGATTTGAATTGATAAAATAACTATGTATTTATATGTGTTTGTCTAATTTCCCAAAAATTAGATTCCACAAGTCGACATTTGAAACTTGAGTTTGAATCATTAAAATATCACCAAAAACATATTAAAATTTGGGTCCTAGCACTTAAAGGGGGCCCATTCACCCTTGGGAGAATGGGTCCTAAGACCTAAGTCCAGGACACACAATTTCCAAGGTGTTTAAATTAATGTTAGCATTTTTTTAATATAGGTTTCCCTTTTGGAAAACGAGAATAATAAGGCTTTGGAATGCATAATTTAGGTAATTAGAAGCTTAATTAAGTCCAATTAATTAAGGGGACGCAAACATAGTGTGAAAATGTAAAGGTGTACATTTTTATACACTACATTATATCATGATGTTGACACCTCTCTTATACCAATGGCCTCCATTCCATGTCTATGCCATGTTTAATTCTAGCATTCCATTATCTACTTTTGTTATATTACAATAGAATATGGTTTTATTTGTTATGTCTTCTCTTTGGTGATGACACCATCTTATTTGTACTTAAAAAATGACCAATATATCTCTTTGGTGGTATGTTGAGAATTGCATTAGTAGTAACCCTTATATTTGGCATCCTTTGGGTGAAATGACATACCACATTCCCTCAATGGCTATATCATTTTATACCAAGCATGGTGCTTTCTTTTTGCTTGTCGTCTCATGATCAATCTTGGTACCTAACTCCATTGTTGCACATTATGCCTAATGCCTCTTTTTGGATGTGGTGTTATCTATTCCTTATGGCTACACCATCAAGTAGCTTCAATAATCATTGCACTCTACTGTGATAGACTCACACCCTCTTCATAGGTGGATGAAGTATCCCTTAAATGGTATTGTGTTAGCATCCTTCCTACTTATTTCTCTTACTTCTAATGGAAAGGAACTCTAATGGGATTCATTAATGCTGGAAAGTTACATATTTTCCTTCAAAATTGTTTGTTGATATTAATAGCTTAGTGCTAGGAGAAAATGTGTTTAATAATATTATGGTAGTGCCCATTATATTGTTGTTCTTGTTGATTTTCTATGTTGGGTTTGATAGGGAATGCACAAAATTTATGGTGTCATGTTTTTTATAGGCTCATTATTAGCTTATATTTCTTCCTACCATTATAGTGAAGAATTAAGGTCTACAATAATTACAAGTTGAAACTTAAGTTCTTGAAAAGAAACATTAGACCAATGTTATTTTTACCTACCTCTAAAATCTAGATTCTTCATATTGCTCCACCCTTGTTTTTTGATTTCTACATAGTTACAAATGTAATGGACTTGAGCTATGATTAAGAACTGGTAGAGTCAACTAAAAAACTTTGTCATTTTATTTTCCACTCTTAATTTTTTAGTAGGAGAGATGGAACTTCTCCTAATACTAGGAAAATAATGTGTGATCTTCAAATGGAAATTATTTATAATGGTTGCAATGTGCATAATGATCTAAAAATATATATGACTTTTGAGAGATAATTAAGCTTAAACTTATAATGCCCCTATTATTTCACCCTAGTGAATAATTTATAGAAAAGCCCCTCGTATTTGGAACATTAAGTGAAATGTGGCTAATAACAAAAAAAAAATGCCTATATAAGTCGATTGGCATGTCATTATTTCATGTTAAACTAATGGGAATCTCTTCAACTATGTTTTGATGGGATGATTTTTGGTCTTCTTTATTGTAATCATGAAATTTACATACACATGACATTTCCCTTCTAGTTTATTTGCTTGTTTTAATAAAATATCTTGACACATTTACAATCATTTAAAGAATCTTGATTTCTTCAAACATTTAAGTTCACTTCAATGTGTGTACTTACCTTAAAGTTTCCCTTCCAAATTAACTTGTATGTTTCAATAAATAAAGGTTTGTAATGTGTTTCTTTTATAGATCAAATTTAACCTTTAGCCTTTTGGACATTGTTTAAGAAAAGGGTTAAAATTCATAGATACTCTATATGGCTTGGTAACTTATTTTATTTTATTTGTGGGAGAAATTATTGATCTCTTGCATTACATACTATTTTTTGTAATAAAAACATGACTAGATAACCTTAGAAAAGGATAAAAGTGTATACCCTATAGCACTTATTTTGAATACTCATGTTTATAACATGACAAGAAAAAGATAAAAAAGGAATAATGAGCTCTAGTATATGTTATTGAACCTATTTATTGTTAGAAATCTAAAATAGATTGAATAACCCAAGGAATTTTTTAAGAAAAAATCAAAGTTACATAAACTAGAAAAGTATAAAGGACGTAAACTAGGACTCTAAGAGATTATGCAATGTTGATGTAGGTAGCAAATCCAACCAATAAGAATCAACCATAAAAAGTGGAGGATTCCACAAAAAGTGGAAAGTGTTCCACCCTTTAAGGAAGGGGACACCACATCACTTCTCTCCTAGTTATTAATTAATAAACTCAATTTATTATCCTAAGAAAGCTTAATAAAAGTGTAAGAAAAAACTAGGACTAAGGGAAAAATAAATTAACCCACTAGGAAATAAAAGCTTACACCAACACCCCCCTTAAGCACAACTTAGGAGGATGTAAAAGATAATGGGTCCTGACAAATGAGGTCATGTTAGGTACCCATGTACATATCAAATTCCCCCCCAAAGAAGAATCCCCCCACAAATAGAGAGAGAACACCTCCCTAGAATAGAGAGAATATGAGGACTAAGTAGCATCTCCCCCAAAGAGATCAAATGGTAGATGATTGAAACTAGATGGAGAAGATAGTCCATGATTGTCAATCAATGTTCCTCCCCTTAGGAAGAAATAAAGCCAAAGGTGTATGCAAGATATCTCCCAAGTCTTGAAAGGAATATGCAGGAAGAAAGTGCAACATGTATGAAGTCTTTGAATTCGACTCAAGTATCCCCATGTTGATGTTAAAGGATATCACAATCAAATCAAGCATTCTAGGCCACACTATTGAAGATGACAAATCATAATCTCCTAGAGACTGATGTAGAGCACAAGCCAAAGACTCAAGTATCTCCTCTAAAGATGTCTTCTCCAAATGTTGATCCAAAGTATCCACACTCATGTCAAATTGAAATGAACGACCATGAATGACAGTGTCAGAGTGATCCCTCACAACAATTGAAGAAGAATCAACTTCATCAAAGAGAAGATGAATACACTCAATAGTATCTCCCAAATCTGTAATATGTGTCTCCATAAACAAGTCTAAAATACCTATCAAGATATCATCCCATAAAGTTGAATTTGAAAGACTATGTGTGTCTTGCTACAAGAAGTCATTGAAAGCTTTGAAAGAAGCAACACTAAACTCTGAAGTAGCAACAAAAGATGCAAGGACAAAAGAGTTATCCTCAAAGAGAAGACGCATATCCTCAATAGTGTCATCTAGGTTTGAAATGAGGGACTCTACAAACAAACAAGAAATAAATGATCCTGCTATAATGAATCATTAGAGGCTCTCAAAGAAGCATCTCTAGAATCTGAAGCTGCAACAAGTGATGTCAATGTGATCTCAACATGAGGATGATAAGCAAGAGAAGTCTCTATGTCATCTAAACGTTCAAGACATGCATAATATTGAATCAACTCCAAAGTAGTATCATCAAAGAGTATATTATTTGTATCATCAAGTGGAATGAGGTAATCTATAGTAGAATCATTTGGGAATGGAGAAACATGAGGGTCTCCAATCATCTCCCAAATCTTGGTCCAAAGTGTGCGGGGACATTCAATGTCAACTATAACCCACATAATGTAAGTATCAACATGAGAACCTATGAATCCTAATACATGATCAATTCTATTACCCCATACTTATTTCCTTCTAGGCATGTCTAGTTCAAGCATGAGCCCAAAAGGCAAGGCAAAATTTTTAGCCATCTAAGATGGGTTAGAATTCCTTTTTTCCAAGACTCATAATTAGCCTTATCCAAGATTATCACAGAAGGATGATTAAAAAAACCCATGATACAATCTCAAATGATTACAAAAGATATCAAAAAAGAACACCAATACACTCCCACCCTTTTCACTAGTATCAAAAATTACCCCCCAAATATTATAAGGTTGGCACTTTATTAGTGCATTTACAAAGCCTTTTCCAAGATACAATGCTCAATAGACTCAAAATAGCTAAAATTAAAAATTCTGATACAAAATGAATCCAAGGAAAAATCTAGAAATTTTTTCCTTATGATTGTATAGTGCTCTTCAACACCTTTCCAACGCCTATTCATTTTTGAAGATCAGAGCACTGGGGCGAAAGTTATGATATGTTGAAGAAATTGGTACAAACAACTTCAACCTGAAATATTTGGTACAAAATAGAAAAAAAAATCATTACCTCAGTGGATGGAAAGTGCTCATCTCCAGCTTTCCGACGATATCTCATTTTAAAAAAATGAACACACGGCGCAAAAGTTATGATTTTTTTTTAAAATGGTTGAATTTAGCCTGTAGTGATGACCCCTTTAGCAAAATAAAAAATTTCCAAAAATAAAATTCATCTAAAATAGATAAATTTTTTTATGAGAATAGGGGTTATTGGCCCATTTGAACACGATGGCAAGGTCCATTTGGGCTAAAAATGCTCCAATAAAAATTTGTTCACCAAACTTTGAACTAAAAATGCGTTCACCAAACCTGAACTTCAAACCCTTGTTCGCAACTTTGTCAAATGATCTCCAATTTGGATGAAACAAAAGCTAGATTTGACTTTCTCAAGCCTTCTAGATGCGTTGGAATAGTAAAAGATGCTACCAGTATAACCAAAAATATTACAATCACCCTGATGTCATAAAACACATATGTGATATGAAGAGGTTATTAGATATTTGCAAACCCTTTCTGATTCTCTAGATCGTTCAAAATGCAAGAGAAGATCATATGAAAATTTACAAGATCTTGAAAGAAAATTAAATCTCTCAATCAGAAATCTATGAACTTAGATTTCTCAAGACAAAAGCTCTGATACCATGTTAGAAATCTGAAATAGATTGAATAACCCAAGGAACATTTTAAGAGAAAATCAAAGTTACATAAACTAGAAAAACATAAAGGATGCAAACCAGGACTTTGAGAGATTATGTAATGTCGATGTAGCTGATTGCATTAAGAGTTTCCAAGCTAAAAAGATACAATGCAAAGATTAGCACAAAGGATACAAATACATGCTAGCTAGTGAGTTTATATAGAACTAAGGAGAAGATGTAAGTGGCAAATCCAACCACAAAAAGTGGAGGATGCCACCAAAAGTTGAAAGTGTTCCACCCTTTAAGGAAGGGGACACCACTTCACTTATCTCCTAGTTATTAATTAATAAACTCACTTTATTATCCTAAGCAAGCTTAATAGAAGTGTAGGAAAAAACAAAGACTAAGGAAAAATAAATTAACCCACTAGGAAATTAAAACCTATACCAACATTTATATTAATTATATAAGAGTTAAACTATTTGATTGGGATCCATGTAGCTATAAAGAATATTTATTACAAAGATTTGATATTAACCATATTAAATTCTTAATCATAAAATCAAAATTTCTTGGGATAAAGGTGCCTACTTATAATGGGTGGTTGTCACCTTAAGAAACTATTTAGGGAGTAAGCCTAGAAAGGATAGCTCACCCATTACTATATATTTAGTAGGATAATTATTTCCTACGTGAAGAAGCATGGGCATTCATAAACACTTATGTAAAACATCTCATGTCGTAACAATCTTCTAATAAACTAATCTTAAATTCTCTTAGAATTCAACTATGGTCTTCATCATTTTTTTTTAATGTCCATATTTGACAATAGCCACTCTTTTATTTAAACATAATTTATTTAATTTTTAATATAAATATATAGTTTTTTTTTTATACGTAAGGTCAAAATTATTTTATTGATTAAAAACTAAGTGCAAACGTCTACCAAGCAGGAAAAGAACCACCATAGCCAAAAAAAACCACCACCTTCCCTAGCAAGAGTCACCTCCACCATCAAGGCTAGAAACACACCGAGAGCACTAAATAGCTACCATAACAGAAGTATAAACAAAAGACTAGTAAATAAGCTATGTCGTAACTAGCTACTACTAATTAGATAGGAAAATTCAAAACCTAACCCTAGAGCAAAAAAGAACTGCCAACACCCACATTACAAAAACTTGTTTAACTTTGCAAATTCTTCAAACTTAGATTTCCAACCTATATCACCAACTACAACCAAACCAAAGAATTTCTTTAGAAATTCAATCGTAGCCCCTGCCAACATACGATGACACATCAAACCCGACCCATGCAAGTCCAAAAGGAAAGGTAAAATCTTTACTGTGTCATCTTCATGAATTCAATCCATGTCACAAGGCCTAGGGCAACCTCTGCCTTCAATTACCACATGCAGAGCTTCATCCACACCTTCGACCAAGTCTTCTCAGAACATTTTCACTAGCAAATTCTTTGCAATCGCCTTCAGCGTCCTCAAATCTAGAAAACACGAAGAGACATGCAGGTTATCGCATCCATACTCCCCATTTTCCAAGTGGCCAGTGCCCAAAACCATCTTCGCAGCCGCTACCACCAATGGATCATTGTTTGATAGAATTCTTTTTAAACGTTGGTCTGTAATTACCCTGAATGTCTCTTGTCTTGCCAACACTTCAAAGAAATCAGCGTGTCTGAAACCAAGCTAAGTCCGAGACAAAAACCTCAACCACAAACTTTGAGCTCTTCGCCATTAACCCTACTGCAGAAAGAGCATTTGACTTTGGAGAAAACAAACACCCACATAAACCACACCCACAGGCTACAAAGAATGCATGCCAAAAAAGCCTTTGGCCATCAATAAATAAGCAAACTTTACCCACCATACCACTGCCATCAAACACAAATGGTACCCAGACCATCTCATGGGACGTCCTTGCAATAAGAATAAAATCCTTCCTCATTAATTTCACACCAAAAGCACTCATGAAAACAAGTGTCGTAAATGTCCTTAAAAACCTGTCGAGAACCATCGACAAGACCCCGACACGCCTTCCAAACACACTGTCACCGCAACCCTACAATCAACGACACACGACCACCGTGGCATCCAATGCCACCTCCCTCCACCACCTTGGAGGGACACCCTCCCTGCTACCCACTAATATAAATATATAGTTATATGTATCAAAATTGATATTTAATTAAACCTTAAAATCCATCATGTGAAAAGACTAATCTTACCTTGTAATTATTTTAATTTATCTTACCATATTTAGACTAGCTATTACTTGTACAATAGGTATTACATCTATATTTTGTATAATAATATATGATCATGGGAAAATGATAAATGTCTATTAAAAGTATAATTAATTATGTTGTTTATTATTCCTACATCAAGAATCAATTTTATTTTAATTATTGTGTTACTGACAATATTGGTGATCCTAATAATAAGAAACCTACCTCAATATATGTCTTCAAAATATGGTACACATATATCACATAAAAGGAGTGTACTTAAATAGTTATCTTCTATAGCTCTTTAATAAAGTCTAGCTACACAAGCATAAGTATAGATAGGTGATTATTGGAAGGGTTTCATTCAGGTAGTGGTAAAACCCCACTTTATTATATGATAAAAAAATCTATTTACTCTTGCTAAAGACTCCTATTTTCATAAATAAAGCATGTTGAAGTTCATGGGCACTTCATTTGAGGGAAAGTGTTATATCATAAAGTTACTATTATATTTTGGTAGACTAATTATTAATTGGCAGATATAGTATGATAAAAAGAACTAGGTTGAATCCCAACAATCACATATCAAACCTATGTCCAATACCAAATTCTCCAAATTCATATCAATGATTGGCTTAAAGGAGTTGTCATTAAGGGGGAGTATGCATGTGAATGAGACCTCAATGAACGTTTTAATAGGCATAACAAAAGACTTCTAGGCATTATATATATATATATATAAGTCATTTTGGGGATGTTGTAAATTTTTCTATGTAAATATTCCTCTTGTAAAAGTATTGTATCATATAAGATATGTGTGGACTATATAGTGAACCTAGGGAAGCTAGTTTGAGGAGTCATAGGATCCAATAAAAACTTTATAAAACCTCATGGAAAGCATCATATTTTAAAACACTAGGATTATAAATTATGATAAGATGACTTTCATTTAGTCCAGAATGCATGATTTTCATTTTGACATATATTTGTGTCCCTATTTATCTCTATTAAAGAATATTACATTATTGGGGTACTTCAATCTTCTCTTTTATGGAAATTAATAGATTATGCCCCCTATTATGTTAGAACATAATGTTATTAGAGTCATACCCTTATAAAATATATATTTTTCTAATATAAGATTATAAAACCTTATAATTTATATTATTTTTATTTATTTTTATCGGTAAATAACTGCTAGGGGCAGCACCCATGATATTAATTTTAAAAAAAGGTTTTACATCCACTGTCATAGAAACTTGCATGAATTTATATTATTTTTTTATATTACATATTATTTACAAATATTATTTTTGCACAAGCATCAATATGAGACTAATACAAGCTCTTGATGAGAAAACACACTATAAATCACCTATGGAAGATCACAAATCACTACTTAAAGATCCACTTTATTTAAAAACCATGTCTATATTAAAAGCCAACTATGGAAGACTAGACATTTGAACCAATTAATCTCAACACCTTGGACATTATTATATGGTTTATAATAAGCATATACCATTTAATAATTAATAGTCTAATAAACTACTAGATTATTAATTATTTATAAAATATAGTTGTAAATAGGTGTGATTAATACCTCTTCAAGTATTTTACCACCCATTCTCTTATATTTAAGGAGTTTTTTTCTCATGGAAAGGTAAGGGATTTTGGATATTGTTGGTTGACAGATTTGTCCTTTAGAAATTAACACAAATTGACTCTAATTTTCCCAAGAAGAGGACAAAAACTATCAACAATAGTTAGAGATATCATCATTGAATTGGTGATCTTCCTCTGAATTTTAATTTAAGTACAACTTCCTCTTCTAATATAAATTTTGATTTTTTCAATTTACATAAAATGAGGGTATGCTTTTAACTAGAAAGTAAGAAAGATAAAACTAACATCTATCCATAGCCATGAAAATAGTTGTGATAGAAAAATCTCTGAACTACTAACAGTGTTGAAAAGTAAACTGGCAACCTATCAATATCATGGCTCACAGACCAAATTATCAAAAGCTTGCTGACTTGACTCATTGAAATTCAACATTTGTTGCAAATAAATGAATAAAACACCACAAAACAACATATCCTCATAAGGAAGGAGCATTCAGACACTTAACTAAGCTCATGGACTTATTCATAAGCATTAGTATTTTATTCAAAATTTATTGCATACAAACAATGAACATTTACATCAAATAATCAAAATTAAACTGTAGAATCTTACCATTCCTCTTCCTAATCTCCTAGACAAACTCAAAATTGGACCAAACATCTAATCACTATTGTTTCCCACAATCCTCATAGGAGCTCTCAGTTGAACAACAAAAAGATCCCCTCCAATACTTTTTTATTACATATTTATAATTTCCTCGAATGAGCCTTTTGGCTTTTGGTAATTACTTCTTGAAAATCAGTTACATTCTCATTCCAAACCTCTTTTTTTATTGGAATCTCAAGAATCTTTAGTTCTCTCTTGGAACACACACCATAATCATTTAATAAAACTTCGAATTTCATGAAAAAGACAGCTGGAGAATTACAGACTCTACATGTAGACAAAGTATTTATTAACATCTTTTCTTATAACTGCTTCTTGGCATTTAACCATCTTATTATGAGAACTTTTGACTTCCTAAAGATTGAGATTCCTCTCCTTCTATATCAAATAAGTTGAATAGCACAAAGTATCGATATTCATGCCTTGTACGAGTTGTTTGATGTGAAACATCCTAGCCATCATTTAAAGCCTCATAGTAGAATTTCTCTTGAAGGGAACTCCCTTATCTGAGGATGCATATGCTATTGAGTTTTCAACACTTTGACTAGATAACCAACCTATTGAAATCTCTTGAACGAAATCCTACCATATATGAACTTCTCTATCATTGAAGAAAGCTCAGTAACTGGCAGTTGAATTAGATCACCAACAAGAATTGCTTGTTTGCATATGTGGAGTAAAATAACTTGAGTTGTTGGCTCCACTACTTGAGTGGCTTCGTTAAGTATACAAGTAACATGACTGAAAATAATTGCAGTTATATCTAAATTGCAGCTTGAATAGTGTCATCACTTGTTACTACCACAGTACCCCAACCAGAACAAGATTTAGCAATTGGTAGATCTATACCACTCTTTTTTTTATTTAAAAAGAGTATCTAAAGTAACTACATTCACAAAATCATGAGCTTGCAAACCAACACGTACAATACTTGGATTATAGACTTGACCATTTTCATCATGTATACCAGTGTTCATCAAACAAATAGAAATTTCATCCAATGTAGAATTTGAAGGTGCAAAAACAACGACATGCACATGGTGCTTACATTTTGCAATGACCACCTCTATTATAAAGTCATTCCCAATTATTGTGTAAGAGCCATCCTCCCCATCCATTTTATTCAATGACCATACCTCATGCTCTGATTGGTTGTTTGGCATAAATTCCCACCATGTTATGTATTTGAAAGCTCACCCTTTTCGTTAGTGTAACTTGTGATACTTGTTTTCCCACTAAGATGGCATATTATTTCACTAACTAAGTGACCCCAATCATCTACCCACTAAGTGACCCTAATCTTCTCGTAAGAGATTTATTGCTTGCTTCAAAGTATTGATTAGTTCAAGCCTCTCTTTTAAATGTACCATTGTTTCGTAAGAAATAAATTTAGGCCCAATAAGCATTGCAAAAGAAGGATCAAATGTTGTAAGAGGAAGTTGTTGTCGACAGATCATTATGCATACAAGCCAAGCATCATTATGTCAAAGGGATAATAGGGACTTGGACTCAATCCATTTGTCCCAAAGGGAATTTTCTATGGCACAACAAATGACTTAGTGTTGGTGGTATAAAGGAGTTTTGAAAGTATTCTCGAGGTCGCAATTTGGTTTTAAAACTCTCAAAAATGTCAAAGCTCTTTTTATTCAAATAGTTAATGATAAAACATCAATATTTGATGTATTATTGTAACCCATCTTACCTTCTTATGCTCAATAGTAATATTTTGACCTTTATAATGGTTTTCTCAACCATTGTGGAAGTCGAAAGTTTTTCGAAACCAACTTCGATGACTCATCAATGTCTATTTTTTCCTTTACTATGGTAGGAGTTGATTACGATTTAAAAACTATCTAAAGATATCACTACCAGAGAAAATTCACATTCCAAAATTATGTTATAGCCCTAATATTATATTCTCCAATATTATTTATGTAATTTAATGTGCTCAAGGGGATATTGTTGTGCAACATCATATGGTGTCTCTTTCTTTACTTTTGAAACATATTCCCACAAAAACCATTAATCATCTTCATCGTCTCACATTCTCAATATGGATAGATGAACATGAATCTTAGTTGCTATTCAATTTACATGATATTGAATAAGATAGTCAACCTCTAAAAGAGCAGGGTCAAATTGCTAACTCTCTACAATGGTGATGAAGATGAGAAACAAAACACACTTTCAACCCAAATTTAGATTACAAAAGATTGTGAAAAACAATAAACCCCCAAATTGACAAATGCTTGTGTCGATTTGAATCGATCACGATTGTACTCAACAATAATCTCAAATTTGGAAACAATCAAATGTCTTTATTTCAATTTCATGAAAATTAACAATTACAATTGCTAGGCAATTTATAGACTCTTCATATGCACCTCTCACTATTTCCATGAATTGTTCTACCTTCTTCCTGCCATATTCCACATTCTTGCTAGACATTTTCTCTTACTAAGTCATGTTCCTCACCTTGCATGACTCGGGCTTCTCTTTATATAAAACTCTTAATTCATATCTTTGCATGGTTCCTTCCCATATAGACGCCTCAACAATAATGATATATATATTCCCATATGATCACAACACAACCATTTCAAACATTCCCCCATCTACCTCTTAATCTCCACGCGAAGTATTCTCCAGTTCTATACACCATCTAGAGGCCTTAATCGACCTTTGTCATTTCTGTACTTCTACAAGTCAATCTTCCAAGTGCAAGTCACATTTGCAATTCAACTTTCCATTGCCATTGTCGATTTCTTTTCCCCCATTAAATCTGCTAACAAAGAGTAATTGAAACTTGGCAATTCATTCAAATTGAGCTTCCCAATCTACATGGTGCAACTTCCTTTTTGAATGTTGTTTCTTTAACATCTTTTTTCTTTCACGCACCCATTTGATTTTTGAGAACTGTTGCCTTAATTTTACTGTGTAGCTCCTCCTTATGCTTTGATTTGTCTTAAATTCAATTTGCTACTCATCCTAACATTTCCTGTGTTGATTTTCTTGAGTCTTTTCAAACTTGAAACCCATCCTCATCTGACACGATTCTCTCTCATTGCATTCTTCAATGTTGTTGCCTTGGTTTATCACTATTCTCCATTTCTAACTGTTAGGATTTCTTCAAAAAAATTCCCTTCAAATTTTCCCTCTCCATGGCATGGGTATGTGAGGGGTTCTTTTGCATTTCTCTCACTCCTACATAGACCCCTTTACCTCCTTCCACCGCCACCACTTGTATTTTCTTATACCAAGTTTTAAATAAAGTTTCCATACTCAAGTTGGAAGATGAGGCATCTTCACAGCTAGCAGATGAATCAACCCAACTCAATAAATGCAATCCCTTTCAAATTCTTTGTGGACTCTTGGTATTCAAACATTTGATTAAAAATCATACTTTGTAAAGAAATAAATTCAGGTCTTTTCCATCGAAGAATTTTAAAACTTTTTCAAATTATTAGCACAAGTACAAAATCATTAATTTTTCAAAATCAAGAAGCATCAACTCATTAAACTTTTGAGATTAATTCCATAATGAAGTCCAAATTCTTCCTGCAAGAAGGAATTTCACGAAATCTTACCAAAACTCAAAAACTAACATTTTTTTGGTGATTTTGATCACATGTGGACCTAGATGCTCCTACATCAAATGACCCATATTGGTAGCCAGACTCCATTGATAGATAAAAATGTGTAAAATAACAAAGCAGTTGTTGCTTTTGTGATAGACAAAGCATCATGTATATCTTACACCAAGAGGATGAAATACCACATGAGCAAGACATTCTCATTGGCCTTCATATGCTCATGTGGTGTTTATTCGCTTTCTCTTTAAATTATGGAAAGGGGAATTGAGCTTTAACTAAGAATATTACCCCCAAAGGCTCCTCACGTTTGTCTTCAATTAATGATTCAAAAAAGGGTGTAAACATTAGTCCCACAATAGTGAAATATGAAGGTCAAGCATCTTAAAGGATTCAACATTTATTTTCATTTCTCCTCAAATAATACTTTAATGATGAAATTTATCACACTTTGGTGGATTCCTTTTTGTTATCCTTGAGTATCAAATATAGGGCACATTATTATAGTGTGGGCCTTTTTTTAGACGGTTTCATTTAGTACCACTATTAATCACCATCAAAACATTGCCCCTATTTTAAATGGTGGACATATTTCATATCCTCTTAGAATAGTCCCTTTTGCAATAATATTAGATCTAAATTTAGGTGTAGCGTGGCAATCATACATACTCAGAATCTTAACAACTTTAATAGTTGTTTCAAAGGGCCATATTTGATAAACCAACTACACTTTCTAATCCTTCACTTTGATGGTAGAAAATTATTTTTAATATGGAAATATCCTACTGCTTTCATTTGATAAGCTGATTTTCCAACTTGTAAAGGTCATAATTGCTCATAAATGGAAACATCTTTAAGATCCAATTGTAAAGGAATTGGTGTCGTGAAATCTCAAATTGCATTAACAAATAACCCTTATGAAATAAGAAAACAAATCACCATTACCACCACAAGTTTAATCAATAATTTGGGGACCTTTTGTTTAAAATTTTGAACATACTTAAAATGTGGGCAAGATATATTAATAATAAAATCTCAGTATGTACAAGAGGTATAATTGGCCATGTGGAATTGAGGAGAAGTGATATAACTAGATTTTTTTTAATAAAAATAAGGTAAAAATTTATTAGAAAATCAAGAAGTACATAAAAAACCAAGAAACAACCAAGGTCCCTCAAGGGAGCCCCAAAAAGATTCCATTACATATTCATGTCCTCCAAAATCACCATCCATAATCCGGGGGGAAAAGGCCCCATTCCCTTACATCCCATCCCTCCTCATGCTTTGAAGTCCACTTGGCCAAGCAATTTACCGCTATGTTCCACTCCCTAGGGATATGACAAAAAGAGATAATCTCTAAAGAACTATATAGGATCAAAACCTACCTAACCACCAAACCAATTTCCAACTAACACCTTCTATCCAATGCTCATTTAACATATCTACAACAATCTATGAATCAGATTCACAAATAATTTGTCTCCAACCAAGGGAGCACCCTCTTTCCACCACATGAAGAAAAGAAAGGGCCTCCATAAGATTATTGGTTTTCTACCCTTTATACACAAAAAATATAAACATCATACCACCTCCACTATCTCTGCCAATGCCACCAATCCCCGCATGCTCAAGGTTCCCCCTAGAGGAACCATCAGTATTCACCTTCAGGTACCCACTAAGCTAGGGGGTCCACTTGCCCTCTCGCTGAATTTTCTTCTTGGTATGTCAAGGCCTGCAACCAAAAGGGGAACCCATCCCACCAACCCCCAACTTCAAGTTCCTTATGATATTTATATCACTACGAATTGCAGTCTTGGCCAAGTCACATTTTGCATAAATGGTCTAATGAAGCCAACTAAGAATCTTTTCCCATAACTGAACTATCACTATTTGCACACCCTGAAAAATCCTTTGATTACTTTCCAACCACAAATTCTAGATAATAAAAGTGGGGCCAATAATCTAAGCACTCTTAAGGAAAGAGGTCTAAGCAGGAGGACAACCCATACTATCCCAAAGAAGTGACATGAATGCAAGCATGTGTTAAGCCCCCACCAAAGGTACCAAATCCCTCGAGAAAAAGGGCATTGGAAGAACAAGTGAGGGGAATCCTCCTCACAACTCCTGCAAAGGACACATATAAAAGGGCCCTGAAAACCTCTCTTCTGCAAATTGTCCCAGGTAAGGCAATGATTTTGGACCACCAACCATAAGAAGAAATTACATTTAGGTCAGGAAAATTTGTTCCAAACTTGCTTCCACTAAGGCACACCAACTCTCCCATAAACTTGTATGTCCAACTCTAAATAGCTTGAGGCAACATAAAAATCTCCCTTCAAATCAAGACCCCAAGCCAAGATAACCCTGGAGCCCAAAAGGGAATTACAAAGCATGCTATCCAAGATCCTAGCAAGCTCCTAACAAGCCTCCTTAGTACTACCTAACGACCATTCCTACAGTTCCTTCCAATGCCACACCTCCATATGCCCCAGAGGATGAACCGTTTTAAAATCCTCCACCCTACTCCAACTAGTAGCAAGAAAAATGTCGCAAAGGGGTTGTAAATGAGGGAACCTCGCTAGGATGGGAGGGTGCCCATCCCATGAATCATGCTAGAAGAGGGCATCAAATTCGTTTTTGAAAATCCAAAAGAGGCCCTTCTTGATGAGTTGAGCCCCTCTGTTAAGGGTATCCCAAATCATAGACCCCTTCCCCAAAATGAAATATTGAGGGACCTTAATAGAGCTCACCCCCAGAAGATACTTAACAGTGAGACTTCTAGCCCAATCCTAGTCCTAACAAGTGCACCAACACTAATATAACTTGGTAGCCAAGACTTGACCACTCAAACTTGCAGGCTTGAGCCCAAGGTCACCCTCCTATTTCAACCTGTATACATAGTCCCACTTCACAAGGCTCCATTTTGAAGAATAAAAATTACCAGACCAAAGAAATTGACAAGCAAGAGCATCAAATTCCTTCACAAAGAACAAGGGAGCAACCTACACAAAGCAACCTATAAATAGGAAGAGCTTGTATAATTGACTTCAAAAGAGTCACACATGAAAGCCATTGACAAGTCCAATGACTAACCTTCCCTCGAAACTTATCCAAGACCACCTGCCAAATATCTTGAAGATGAGGCCCCACCGAAATGGGAATCCCAAGATAAGACAGTGGGAGAGTGTTACACCTCGTGTGTTATTACCTATTTACTATTACCTTGTTTGGTTGAAATGCTTTAATATATGAGTGTATTTTATATGAATCTTGATGGAAATATGATGAATGAATGATTTATTCAATTTGATGTTTTATAATGATTCTAAAGATGAAATATATGATGCATATGAATGTATTGTTATTAGCTAATTGTTGTTGTAATGCACTAAGCTAGATGCAGAAATAGATTCAAACCTCTGAAAGAGAGGGAAAGTATCACTCAAGAGAAGAAATTAGTCTGGTAACCCTTAATGAGCCTAACTAAGCATACACACACTCACACACTAGTTAGTCTAAGTTGAGTCAAGTCAATTCGGGTAAATGGTAAGTGATCTTCAATTTTGGTTGTGAATGTTTATATTGGTTTATGATATTATTCTATGTATGTTTTGAATTGGGGAATGTGATTAAGTCTCTATGCCAAGTGAAATTCCTTTCTTGTGTGTTCATATTTATATCAATGAAGTATATATACATAAAGTGTATATATGTATATATGTATATATGTATGTGTATATGATAAAATCATACATATGAGTAAATACGTGCATGGGTATATGTAGGTAGACGTATCTACACATGCTCATGGATAGATTACCCATATGCATGGGAATATCGATTGGACGAATGTGACATATATATACACTTAGTGTATATATGTCAATCAATGAAAACAAGGATATATGTATTTATATAAGGATATATATATATATATTAATATATATGTATATAATTAAGTATATACATATATATTTTAGTATACGTATATATTTGTGTATATGTGTATATGTATATATATATATATTTATTATTTTGATATATATGTTTATATATTTATTTAATTGACAAGTAATGCATTCAATAATCTTAAGGATATAAATAAATAAATATATGTATGTACATATATTAGAGGTATAATAGATATATATATATATATTGTTGAAGTATTTTGAAAATGTTAAGTGCATTATTATAACGCTGAAGTTTATATGTTTAAAGCACTTTAAGTAATGCATAGCACATTATTGTGCTATCATATATAAATTATTGTGGCTAAGTTTATACACTGCGTATAAAAAATAAAAGGAATAAGTCAAAGAAGACTTATATGTTGCGCATGAAAAGGGAATACAATTTATATGTTACAAATTGAATGAAAGCATATTTAATAACTTTGAATAAGTCTTTGACTACACTATTTTAGAGGACGCTAAAACATGAATATGTGGCACAAAAAATAGAAGGAAGAGGAAACAATAGGAAGTCTAAACTTGTGCCATAACCAAAAAAACCATTAGATAAGCATAAAACTCACTCAATGCTAAGATGACAAAAATATAAGAGGGTAGTCGACTTGCAAACCAAGTAGGAAACTTGTAAAAGGGCATTGATGTCCCTTGACTCAATAAAAGAGTCATGTTGGCTCATGAATTAAGTTGACTCAACCATTGGAAATGTGAGGACTATCATGTGTTGTAATCTGAGAGTTTAATTCAATTGAGTCAATGCATGTGCATAAGAAGGTGGCAAAATTTTCAATGAAAAACCTACATTCACAAGAAATAAAAAATAAATGTAATAATCAAATTAAATATATTTAAAATTATACTTTTTGAGAAGCTTATAATAAGGACTGCATACTTACAAAACATAAATTTTAAATGAATTCATTTGATCCCCAAAAAGGTAAATCAAAAGTGGTTTTTTATTAACATTTTGATAGGTGTAGAGGAGACTCTATTATATAAGTATATTTTAAAGCTAGCAGGGTTATATCCAAGGGGGTTTGATCAAACCTTCTTCAATTAAAATCCTTTAAATGGAACCTTTCAAGGCTTAAATCATTATATTTTCTAAAAATATGTTATTTTAGCAAAAATTAGGATGTCCCAAAAAGTGTAACCCATTATTGTGACAACACCCAATTTAGAAATGATTCTTTGATTATGCAATGAGAAAGTTTGGAATGGTTGTTTCAAATGTGCACATTAGTTATTAAAAAATAAAATAAAAATTTCATTGCTCATAATGTTAGTAGCATAAATTGTTCACATTTGGGTAAAACATAGTAAAAATTACTGGGTAGAACAATAGGAAAATTACAGAGAGCCTATTTGAAGCCATAGAATTCGAGCAATCTTATTATGAATACGATGAGGAGTATTGAAGAAGAAGATTGAAGACTCGTTATCATTGGTCTTCTAACCAAAGGCAACCAAGTAGATATCCAAATTCTTCCTCAAATTCATAGCTTCTTGAATCTTAGCCATACCCATCAAAGCGGTATCATCAAAAAACTACAAGTGAGAGTGAGGAGGCACCCTACCACCCCAACACCAACCTTGGAGAAATCCTTGATTAACTTGAGTCTTGATAAAACTTCCTAGGCCTTCAACCATAATAATAAATAGGTAAGGAGAAAGAGGATCCCCTTGGAAGCACCAAACAACTCTGATGTCTCACCATTAATAAGCATTGAAAAGGAGGAAGAAGTAACACAACTCATGACCCAATCAATCCATGCTTTGCAAAACCCAAAAACTTGGAGAATTTTCTACAAGAAGGCCCATCTAACCTTATCATAAGCCTTAGCCATATCAATTTTTATAAATATAGTGTTCTCCTTGGAAGTCACCATAGAGCGAATAGCCTCAGTAGCAATCACAACCCCATCCATAATTTATTTTCCAGCAACAAAGCCACCTTGTTCTTAAAAAACCAAAGAGTGGAGCTAAGACTTTAATCTCTTAGCAATCAGTTTACTAATAATATTGTAAACCACATTACAAAGAGCAATAGGTCTGAAGTGATCCAGGTAGTTGGCTCCTTCCTTCTTAGGAATAAAAGCCAAAAAGGTAGAATTCAAGGCATGTAGCATTTTCTTGTTGCTATACAACTCTTGAACAACCTCGAGAAGATCTAACTTGATAATTCCACAAAACTCTTGAAAGAATTCAATAGGAAAGCCATCCACGGCTGGGGCTTTCCATTTTTTTCACTTGGAACACCACCTTTTCCAATTCATATAGTAAAATAGGGCACATGAGGTCCACATTCATCTCATTAGAAACTAAGGGGGGATACAATCCATAATAAGATTCTTCTCACCACCAACAAAAGACACCAAGGAGGGAATGATACTCCCAATCCTTCTAGCCTTAACAAAAATATGGAAAAAGGCAGTATTATGATCTCCTTCCTAAATCCAATCCACAAAAGGCTTTTTCTTCTAGAAGATATCCTCCTACGACTCCCATTCTTCAAGCTCCTTTATTGCAACGACCTTCTTCCTAAGTAAATCATTAGTAAGACCTTGATCCCATATCTAGCGAGTAATAACATCAAGCTCTAATTAAGATGATAATTTATTGAAATGAAGTTTTCCAAATAATTGTCTATTCCACTCTTGAGTCTATGCTTTACATACTATAATATTTTAGCAAAGGAATACATAGCCTTACCATGATTAGGCTTCCTTTTAAGCCACAAACCACTCATAAGATCATAAAAAGAGGGGTCCTACAACCACATTAGCTAGAACTTAAAGGATGAGTTCCTCGAAGCTCTGAAAGAAACAACTTAGAGTTTAATCAACCATTGATTAGACCCTTTCCAATCCAAAATCTCAGAACTGGACGTCCACTTTTCACCAACCCAAAAGCAAGAAACAAGAAATATGTCTAGCTTCTAAGAGATAACATTATCGCCATACCTCATGTTATTCCAAGTAAAAATCCCATTACTCAGCTTCACATCAACTAAATTTAGAAACTCTATATTATCTCTAAGGATGTTAGCAAAAGAATCAATCCTGGCATTCCCAACAAGATTTTCCTCAAGGAAAACAACCACATTAAAATCCCCAACAATGACCCACAGGAGCAAGGGAACCAAAGACCGAATATATCTAACATGAGCCCATGACTAAGCTTTATCAATAAGGTTAGGAAGAGCATAAACATTGGTGAAAAACAATTTTCACTAGAATCTAGACTAGAGGCAATCGCGGAAAAGGAAGATCGACATGAAACCCATCAGAGCTACATAGTATTCCTTAGATCCCATAAGCAAGCCACACCACCAGAATTACCCTGAGCACCAATATATAGACACGAACCATGAGGCCATACATAATGGGCTCTATTCAACATACATTCCATAGATAACTTAGTTTCCTTAAGGAAGAAAATATTAGGACTCTGCACACCAATCATTTCAGGAATAGCCTTTTGTCGAGGGATGTTATTCATACCCCTCACATTCCATGAAATGACAATCATTTATGAGAGTGAGAAAAGTGGGAGTTAATGGTCTTCACTAACCTTGATTCCACCAGATTCTCCCTAGTCAATTTAACCTTCTCTAAGTCTTTTTTTTTATCCGCCTTAAAAGATTTTTCCAAAGGCCCCTTTTTAAGAGATTTTGACTGCACACCTAGAACCTGCAGGGTCCCATTATTCTTACCAACATCCAGAGCCTCCCTTGCTTAAGAAGGATTCAAGTCCACCAAGGTATCCATTCCCTACAAGACCAAAGGCCCACTCGATACAGGTTCAATAGAAATTTGATATGGCATATCCATAGTCATGTGCTCAATCTATGCATCCCCCAAAGGCAAGCCTAAAGAGTCAAACTCTTTATCTGTTGACAAATCCACCCTAAAGACCATGCACTAGTTGAAAGCTCAATCGAAATTCCCTCCTCTTTGTCCAAGCCCTCTAAAGCATCAAATTAATTAAAGACCCCATCATATCGTCTATCCTTTAGGGTTTTAAGTCTCGCCCTTTATTTCAGGGCTTTATGAGGATGAAACCATCATTGTTCGAAACATCAATAGTCATAGGAGCCTTCCCTTTATCAATATTAGGATCTAGCTAGGAGAAGAGCTAGCTACCCCAGCTGCCCGATTGAGTCGAGAGCAGTTCCTTTGCAAGTGTCCATACTCATGACAAAAATGACATTTGAATGAGAGGGTTTCATACTCAAGATGTTGGACCCAAGAACTTGAAATGAGACATAATTCTGGAGAATCTAGAAAAGGGTTATTTAAATCTATTTCAACACAAACACGGGCATAAGAAAGAACATTTTGATCCAAAGTCTGTTGAGTCAAGACAACAAACTTTCCAAGAAGTAGAGCAATCATATGCAAGATGTAACTATGCCAAAACTCCAATGGGTGATGAGGAAGATGTGTTGGAAGACTGAAATCACTGAGAGGGTAGGGTGAATCAGTGATTTATAAAAGTCACAAGCTTTTTCAAAACCAAGGATTTATGTTTGCTTTTGAACCAAGAGGACAAATAAAATTTTGTGAAGCAAAATTGACTTGTACATTAATCATGAATTAGGCATATGAATAAAAACATTGACATGGATTGAGACATAGACTGAACCAAATGAATACTTTCTCTTGTATCAGAGTTCATAACAATAACAAAACTTTTATGCATGACATTTTGATATAAACATTTGTAGAAATTAAAAAATAAATTATTCAACTATGTTCAAACTAATAAGGACAATCACTCACAAAATCATCACATAACACAACATTTTGTCCTAAGTGGAAAATCCTCTTGGGTAATAAAAACCACTTGAAAAATCTATCTCTTTATTAACTTAGAGCATCAACTCTTCACAGTTTAGGAGCACCAACTCCTCCACTTTTTAGGAGCACCAACTCCACAAAATACAATGAATAATCAATTGCAGTGTACTATTAAAAGAAGTGCAAATGCAGTCCTAGAATCTCAATAGTAGACCATGAAGATTTTCAATGAGCACATTAAAGAATCTTGTATGAAAATGACATCTTTTCTTATACAATAATCTGAGAATCAAAAATATTTTCAAAGCAATACAATGTCTTATATCTATCAAGATTAAGCTTGAAGTCTCATATATTTTTTCTTGCAGGTAAACCGAGAAATGCCAGAAATCCATATTTTAAAGACACTGCAAAATAACCTCTAAAAGTAGTTTGTGTAACTATAAACCAACTCGGGTTAGGATTTAAATGGAAAAACCTAAATAATCCTTCTTCAAACAAACCCTTTAAAGAAATGAAACCATTTCAGTTACAGTCCATGAAATCTTTCTTTTAACAAACCCTTTATCAAAAAATTACAAATATCACCACAATGAAACTATTCAGTTACAAACGAGTATTGTCATCCAAAAACCCTAATGGGTTTTTCACAATCTATCAAGGATTAAGCCCTTTAAAAATAAAAAATACTTAACAATAGCACTTTCACACAAATTTTATTCACAAAATAAACATTATTAACTACTTTCTTAAACAACTATTCAAAGCCCATAAGCTGCAAGAAGAGCATTACCTGAT
This sequence comes from Sequoia sempervirens, assembly GCA_007258455.2. NCBI lineage: Eukaryota > Viridiplantae > Streptophyta > Pinopsida > Cupressales > Cupressaceae > Sequoia > Sequoia sempervirens. The sequence continues at coordinate 130,051 of VDFB02168622.1, forward strand.
TCAGTGAAAAACAAACTGAAAAGTACGCCTTAAAAACTTGATAACCGTCTAGCTGGTAAAAGCCAACTTCCACTATCATTTCCTTGTCCAAACACCCACACCCACATCTTTTTCAAGCTCAAAGTCATTCCATATGCCAACCAAGCTCATACAGTGAGCTAATTCACATAACCATAGCATGTTGACTGAGAAAAGCTAAATGAATTTGTAGACAACAGAATACCATGGTGGCTAGAGTTCCATAATACATTTTTCCCTAATCGAGCTTCAAGTTTTTGAAGACTTTGCATAATATAATGATCATTTCAAATCTGGTACTATCAAACAAAACATCATAATTCCTTAGAATCTACTGCCAAATACTTTACAAAGAATGCCAACAACATTATAATACTAATCATTAAACCCAAGCAAATGAAAGCTGTCAGTGCCAAGTCACCAAAACCAAATAATAGTTGTCAAATAGTCAAATGTTTCCAAGGCTGTCGAAGCCAAGTTTTAATTTTAGCAACAACTAGTCACTTGTACAATTTGATTTTCATCAATAAAACTCGATGCCACATGTATTGTGATCAAACAAAATGCTAACCATATAAACCTTCCCGATACCTCATGTATTCTCCAACCATCACACGATTAATGTGACTTTGTTTAAAGCCCAAAACCTTATTAAAATGAGTCCAAACAAAACCAAATCACCTTGTCATAATGATTTTTAATAACAAAAACTTTCTTGAATAATTTTCAAGTGACTTTTGTAATGTCAATTTCTTTAACAATATAGATTGCAATGAGATCCGATAGAACCACCTTTGTTCCACATGCTAATAATAAATCAAATGCCTTATAAGCAAATGTCAGTTAACTTAGCAAAGACATGAAAAAATGAATTGACCAAGCCACACATATACCTAAAACATTTTTCTTTTTAACCAATTTGAAATGCTTCAAATGCAAAGACCATAGTACTGCCCTGTCAAAATGATAAAATGTCAACATCAACATGTATCAAGATTTGAACCAATTAAAAACTAAACCAAAACTTGTAACTGCATATGAAATGTGTATCATGTATCAACCAAAACCTATAACAACATGTGAAAACCAAACCTCAACCATGTAACCAGTTTTGTCATCAAGGACAAGCTACAAACATGATAAACAACTGAAAGCCAACAAACTCCCCCTTTGTCCTTGATGGAAAAGCACATATCATCTCTCCCCCTTTTTTCGTCAATGACAAAGAATGAAAGAAAAGAATGTGAGATTCCATGAATATAAACAACTGAAACCAACCAACACAGTAACTAGCTACAAGTAGAGCAATATAGTAGCAAATAAAAATATACAAGAGAGCTGTGAATGAAAACATATAGAATCAATGAAGTAGGGATTGAGAGATAACTCCCAATTGGAATCTCAACCTTTCAAAAACTTCTTTGGATAAAGGCTTAGTGAATATATCAACCATCTATTCTTATGAAGCAACAAACTATAGACATACTTCATTAGCTAGCACTTTTTCTCGAAGAAATTGAAACTTGATGGAAATGTGTTTAGTGCGAGAGTGCATAATAGGATTTTTAGAGATATTGATCGCACTAGAATTATCACATAAAATAGAAATAGGCTTAGAAATTGTGACACCCATATCAAACAATGTTTGAGCCATCCAGAGCAATTGAGTATAGCAAGAAGTGGCAGCTATGTATTCTGTCTCAACAGTGGAAAGAAACAGATTCTTGTTTCTTGCTATGCTAAGCCACTAACCGATCACCAAGAAAGAATGCAACACCACTGGTGCTTTTCCTATCATCCAAACAACGAGCCCAGTCAACATCTGTATATGCAATCAAAGAGAAATCATTGCTTCTAGGATACCAAAGACCATAATCAAGAGTACCCCAAATATACTTAAAGATTCTTTTAACAACATTAACATGGGATTCCTTAGGTGAAGCCTGAAACCTTGCAACCATGCAAACTTCCTACATTATATCAGGTCTAGAAGCAGTTAAATATAACAGACTACCAATCATTGATCTATATTTAGACTCATTTGCATCAGGTGAATCATCAACTTTAGAGATTTTGCAACCTATAACCATTGGTGTACTAATAGGATCACATCCATCCATGTGACATTTCTTAAGCATCTCTCTAGCATACTTGGTTTGAGAGAGAAATATACCACTTTTAAGTTGAGAAACTTGAAGACCAAGAAAGAAAGTCAATTCTCCCAACATTGACATTTCAAATTCAAATTCCATAATATGAGAGAATTTTTTAGTTAAAGCATCATTATTACAGCCAAAAATGATATCATCTACATAGACTTCAACAACCATAATATCATTACCTTCAATCTTGACATAGAGATTGTTGTCAACACCACTTCTAGTGAAGCCATTTGATGTCAAATGATTATCTAGCCTAGAGTACCATGCCCTAGGTGCTTTTTTTAAGCCATATAATGCCTTCTTCAACCTGTAAACATGATTGGGCTTGTCTTTGCAAAAAAAACCCTTCAGGTTGTTCCATATAGACCTCTTCATCTAAATAACCCTTTAAAAATGCAGTTTTGACATCCATTTGATAAACAGTAAAATTCTTATAAATAGAATAAGCCAAAAATATTCTAATGGATTCTAGTCTAGCAACAGGTGCATACGTTTCACCAAAATCAATACCTTCCTTTTGAGCATAGCCTTTGTAAACAAACCTTGCTTTGTTGTGAACAACTTTTCCATTTTCATCAAGCTTATTCATGTAAACTCACTTGCCACCTATGACATTCTTGTCATCGGGTCTTGGGACTAACTCCCAAGTTTGGTTTTTCTCAATTTGACTTATTTCTTCCTGCATAGCCTTAATCCAACATTCATCCAAGAGAGCTTCATCACAATTCTTGGGTTCAAATTCAGTAACTAAACATAAGGCTATATATTCTGCTATTTGATCTTGTTCTTCAAATTTAGCAGCCTTTCTTCGTGTTTGAACTCCAACATTTCTATCCCCAATAATCTGACTTTGAGGATGATTTTTAGCAACATATTTTGAAGGATTTTTGGGCACAATATTTTCAGAACTTGTTGTTTCAACATGTTTAGGACTTGTCATCTCAACATTTTTAGCTATAATTTCAAGTTTTGTTTCTATTTCTTCCTCATTATCCTGCACAAGATCAGTTTCTAAATGTAGCCTTTCATCAACTTTCACATTAATTGCCTCAACAATTTTATTAAGCCTTTTATTATAACATTTGTAGGCTTTACTTTGAGTTGAGTATCCCAAAAAGATACCCTCATCACATTTTGATTGAAAGCTACCTAGATGTTCATCATCTTTCTTAATAAAGCATTTGTTGCCAAACTTTTTAAAATGTTTTACAGAGGCAGAATTTCCATGCCACAATTCATAAGGAGTGAATTTTGATTTCACTGTAAGTTGCACTCTATTTAAAATGTATACAGCTATATGAATGACTTATTTCCAATACATTTCAAGCAACTTAGCCTCATCTAACATGGTTCTTGCCATTTCCTTCACAATTCTATTTTTATGTTCAACTACCTCATTTTGTTGAGGTGTTCTAAAGGCTGCATATTTTCTTTTAATACCATGTTGTTCACAATAATCAACAAATTCTTGAGAGGTGAACTCTCCTCCTTTATCAGATCTTAAGCATTTAAGCTTTAAATCAGATTCTTTTTCAACCATTTTACGAAAGATCTTAAATCTTTCAAATGCCTCTGATTTATGTTTAAGAAAAGTAACCCAAACCATTCTTGTATAATCATCCACAAACAACATGAAATACTTTTCACCATTAATTGAACTTGTTCTAGTTGGGCCACACAAATTTGTATGCACTAGTTGTAAAGGCTTAGTTGAAGAATGTTCTTTTGTCTTAAAACTAGCTTTAGTTTGTTTACCACTTAAACTTTCTTTGCACATAGAGTTTTATAGTTTGTTAAGGACTGGTAGACCTCTAACATTCTGTTTTTTACTAATTCTAACCAGATTATCAAAGTTTATATGTCCTAATCTTTTATGCCATAACCAACTTTCTTCAACTTGACCCATTAGACACATACCTTCATTATTGTCATTACCAGAGGTGTCTAGGAGATTATAAACATTATCTTCAGTCCTTCTCCCTGCTGCAACAGTCTTTCTAGACTTGTTCTTGATCTCACATCCTTGTGAAATAAACATAACATGATAACCACTATCACAAATTTGGCTAACACTAAGTAAATTGTTCTTGAGGCCTTCCACATAATACACATCATAGATAGGCGTGTCTTCATTTAGCAAAAGTGAACCTTTACCTTTAATCTATATACTAGTGTTATCACCAAATTTCACATATCCACCAGCATAATCTTCAAGTTTGATGAATTTTTCCTTGTCCCCTGTCATGTGGTTAGAACAACCACTATCTAGGACCCATAAGTCCTTTTTAGAATGAAAAGCAGTTTGGACTAGCATTGATTGCTCTATGCCTTTAACAAATTTAGGTTTCCAAATTGTTTTTGTTTTCTACTATTTATTATGCAGATTAACTTTGCATTATTTGATTGTATGTCCCAAAGTGTTGCAGTTAAAACATCTGACTTGATTAACAAAACCAAAGTACTGCTTATGTCCAAACTTTGGTATTCTAGAAGTCATGAATCTGCAAGTACTCACTTTATGGCCAAATTTGTTGCAGAAGAAGCAGTAACCATGAAAGAAAGGATTGAATCTGAATGGTGTTCTTTTATTTTTAAAAGAATGTACATAATTCTTACCAGATTCAAAATGATTTGGTTTGAAACTCTTGTTTGAAGAAGTAGATTTTTGCTTTGAAGTATCAATTGAACATTCACCTTTTTCAAACCCAACACCAGTTTTATCTTTATTTAGTTTCTACTTGCTAAGGATATCATTGAGTTTTAATGTACTTTCATACTCTTTAATTTTCTAAGACTAACAACTTCTTGATCCAATTTTTGAATCTCTTTGTCTTTGGAACTCACAATTGTTTTAAGACAGTCCTCAATCCTCTTAGATTCTTCAAGCCCAATCTTCAAAGAGACTATTGCTTGATCTAGCTTTTGCTCTTGAGTAAGGACTTGCTTTTTAAGTTTTTTAATTTCTTTTAAAGCACATTTTAACTCACCTTCAAGATCTATTTCACCATCTTCTAAATCAGTTTTGTTGTTTGAATCTTCTTGCAGTTTGACTTCAGCCATAAACAGGGTCTCATCTTCTTCAACTAAAGAGTCTTTTGTTTCAGTGTTTGTTTCATCTTTACTGAACAAACTCTTTATCTTTTTGAAATTAAATTTCCTTTTAGGTTTATAGACCATCTTCTTAGACTGTTTGTCAGATTTTTCATCATCACTTATTTGATCACCATAGGGGCATTTAGCTACAAAATGTCCAATTTTGCCACAGTTGAAACATTTAAAGGGAAGTTTTCCTTTGTATTTGCCTGATCCCTTTTTAAGTTTTCTAACAAAGTGAGCCTCTTTTTAACCAGAGTATTCTAACTCACTTTCTTCTGCATTTTCCTTTTTCTCAATTTTAAAAGTAGTTTCTTTTCCAGTTGGATTGCTTTTGCTTGTTCTCATTTCAAAAGCAATAAGAGTTCCTTGTAAATTATCTAAGGTAAGCTAGTCAAAATGTTTCTTTTCTTCAAGGGCTGATACCTTAGTTTCATATTTAGGATGTAAGGTTCTAATGACCTTCTTGACCACATCAAACTCTTCTACTTGTTATCCTAACCCTCTCATTGCATTAACAACTTCATCTATTCTCAAAAAGTATTTAGCTACTTTTTCATCATCCTTCATTCTCATTTCCTCAAACCGATTTTTGAGAGTAAGGATTTTTGATTGTTTGACTTTGTCATTTCCTTGATAAATATTTTCAATTTTTTCCCAAATTTTCATAGCTGATTTGTAATGCATGACTTTAACAAATACATCTCTGGTTAAACCACACAAAAGAGCATGTTTAGCTCTAGCATTAGTCTTTTCAACAAAATATGAGGGTATTGTGGGTGGAACAGTATACCCATCTAGAACTATGCTCCATACATCAAGATCAATTGAAACGAAATATGTTTCCATTCTGATTTTCTAGAACACATAGTCTGTACCATCAAACAATGGAGCTCTAGTCATAGAAGTACCTTCTTGAACTTGTGACATGTTTGATAGACTTCCAAAACCATAATCTATCCTAGGTGGATTAGACCATGCTCTGATACCAATTGTTGGAAGACTGAAATCACTAAGAGGGTGGGGTGAATCAATGATTTATAAAAGTCACAAACTTTTTCAAAACCAAGAATTTATGTTTGCTTTTGAACCAAGAGGACAAATGACAGTTTGTGAAGCAAACTTGAATTGTGCATTAATCATGAATTAGGCATATGAATAAAAACATTAACATGGATTGAGACATAGACTGAACCAAATGAATACTTTCTCTTGTATGAGAGTTCACAACAATAACAAAACTTCTATGCATGACATTTTGATATAAACATTTGCAAAAATTAAAAAATAATTATTCAACTATGTTCAAACTGATAAGGACAATCACTCACAAAATCATCACATAACACAACATTTTTTCCTAAGTGGAAAACCCTCTTGGGGAATAAAAACCACTCGAAAAATCTATCTCTTTATTAACTTAGAGCATCAACTCTTCACAGTTTAGGAGCACCAACTCCTCCACTTTTTAGGAGTACCAACTCCTCCACTTTTTAGGAGCACCAACTCCACAAAATACAATGAATAATCAATTGCAGTGTACTATTAAAAACCTAGAAGTGCAAATGCAGTCCTAGAATCTCAACAGTAGACCATGAAAATTTTCAATGAGCACATTGAAGAATGTTGTATGAAAATGACAACATCTTCTCTTATACAATAATATGAGAATCAAAAAGATCTTCAAAGCAATACAATGTCTTATATCTATCAAGATTAAGCTTGAAGTCTCATATATTTTTTCTTGCAGGTAAACCGAGAAATGCTAGAAATCCATCTTTTAAAGACACTACAAAATAACCTCTAAAAGCAGGTTATGTAACTATAAACCAACTCGGGTTAGGGTTTAAATGGAAAACCCTAAATAATCCTTCTTCAAACAAACCCTTTAACAAAATGAAACCATTTTAGTTACAATCCATGAAATCTTTCTTTTAACAAACCCTTTATCAAAAAATTACAAATATCACCACAATGAAACTATTCAGTTACAGATGAGTATTGTCATCTAGAAACCCTAATGGGTTTTTCACAATCTATCAAGGATTAAGCCCTTTAAAAATAAAAATACTTAACAATAGCACTTTCACACAAATTTTATTCACAAAATAAAAATTCTTAACCACTTAAACAACTGTTCAAAGCCCGTAAGCTGCAAAAAGCATTACCTGATTCGGTGAAAAACAAACTTGAAAAGTATGCCTTAAAAAATTGATAACCATCTGGCTAGTAGAAGCCAACTTCCACTGTCATTTCCTTGTCTAAACACCCGCATTCACATCTTTTTCAAGCTCAAAGTCATTCCATATGTTTTCCAAGCTCATACAATGAGCTAATTTACATAACCATAGCATGTCGGCTGAGAAAAGCTAAATGAAATTTAGACAACAGAATACCATGGTAGCTAGGGTTCCATAATACATTTTCCCCTAATCGAGCTTCAAGTTTTTGAAGACTTTGCATAATATAATGATCATTTGAGATCCGTTACTATCAAACAAAACATCATAATTCCTTAAAATTCACTGCCAAGTACTTTACAAAGAATGCCAACAACATTATAATACTAATCATTAAACACAAGCAAATGAAAGTTGTCGGTGCCAAGTCACCAAAACTAGATAATAGCTATCAAATAGTCAAATGTTTCTAAGGCTGTCGAAGCCAAGTTTTAATTTTAGCAACAACTAGTCACTTGTACAATGTGACTTTCATCAATAAAACCTGATGCCACATGTATTGTGATCAAACAAAATGCTAACCATATAAACTTGCCTGATACCTCATCTATTCTCCAACCATCACATGATTAATGTGATTTTTTTTAAAGCTCGAAACCTTATTAAAATGAGTCCAAACAAAACCAAATCACCTTGTCATAATGATTTTTAATAACAAAAACTTTCTTGAATAATTTTCAAGTGACTTGTATAATGTCAATTTCTTTGACAATATAGATTGCAATGAGATCTGATTGAACCACCTTTGTTCCACATGCTAATAATAAATCAAATGCATTATAAGCAAATGCCACTTACCTTAGCAAAGACATGAAAAAGTGAATTGACCAAGCCACACATATACCTGAAACATTTTTCTTTTTAACCAATCTGAAATGCTTCAAATGCAAAGACCACAATACTTCCCTGTCAAAATGATAAAATGTCAACATCAACATGTATCAAGATCTAAACCAATAAAAAATTGAACCAAAAATTGTAACTGCATATGAAATATGTATCATGTATCAACCAAAGCTTGTAATAGCATGTCAAAACCAAACCTGAACCATGTAACTAGTTTTATCATCAAGGACAAACTACAAACATGATAAACAACTGAAAGCCAATGAGATGAACCCAAACAAGAACCCATTTAGGAAGCTCCTTCACCGAATTGAAACCCACGTGTCAGGGTTTCATGAAGAGACCAACTTGATTGAAGAAATAGGGTCCACCCTCAAAAGCCTTCATTTGATTTGTTATGCATGAAAACACAACAATGAAATGATTGTTGGCAACCACCTTTATCTCCATATCGCCCTAGGGATACCAAACCTTTCAGACTCAAGATTCCAAGATTGGCAATGAGAGGTGGATCCTCATGAGTTTAAAAATCAACCACAATTGCTCTAATATGCAAAATTATTCATAATATACTATGGTTGGATCACCAAAACAAGATGCTCAAGGCATCTCTCCAAACATCCATTCACTTTTTTGAGCCTAGGTAAGCCCCTCGAAGAAGAAGAATCATCACCAATAGGGATATTACTATTGATCCCCATAACTTTTGCATGCAAAGGGGGAGATGTATCAACCTAATCCATCCCACAGGAGAAAACAAAAATAAAAAAATCACTCAAAGGCAAGCAACAAACCCACCAAGCTACAACACACTACCAAGAAACAAACAAAAAGAATTCCATGCCAAGATCTACAACCTACCAACCCTCAACACCACTTATTAGAAGTACCAATGACTTCACCTATAAACAAAAAGAAGAAAGAACACCCCCCACATGGAAAAACACCCCCCCAACAAAACCCCAAATCACAACAATGGCAAGAGAGAGGCATGTATAGTCCATAGACTAGCATGCAGACCACGGCCTGCAACTAGTTGCACACCCTCAACCTCCCAACATCGCACCATCAACCACCAAAATACTGAAGATAAGTGATATAACTAGATTATATATATATATAGATAATTTCATAAGTGTTTATAATAGAATGATGCTTTATGGATTATTTTACTTCAAAGGATTTTTTCCGTTTGTATATTATGCAATGTGTTGAATCTACGTATCTTGTAATTCTCATTTTATTTACCTTATACTTATTTGTGATGATTAGTAACCTAATATCTTAATTTGTTATAGAAATATTTTGAATTTAGATGCTTTCTTTATTATTTGATTTAGGATTTTTTTTATCTATTTAAATACTTGTTTGGTTCTTTCCAAGTCCTTATAGTCTATGAGGACTACAAATGTCTTGATCTCTTTGTCAAGAGATGTTTAACCATTTCCAATGAATTTATAGAGGTGTGGATTGCAAAGGGAAGCATATTAGATTGATTAAATCATGTTTGATCCCTCTCACTTCAGTATAAATCCCAACTTCCAAGTTCATAAAGTAGATTTGTGAGTTGTTTCAAACCTAGTAACCCCTATTTTAACTATACCAACTTGTGGCAAGGCTCCCAAATTGACCCTTGTAGTCAATGCACTCAACATCATACTTGTTACTCTAAATATATTTTATTACTAAAATTTTATTTTTTGAAAGTTTATTTTCTTATAAAAATATTATGTCAAGAAAAATATTTTGAATATTACCTTGAAGGATTCTTCTAATCAATGTTAAACCCATGCTCCTTATGTTCCAAAAAAATATTTTATAAGGTTTTGAGGGGAACCCATCTTCATCTTCACTCCCTAACCTTCCAATATGATTTTCTCTTTTCCTTGAAGAGTTCTCTCCAATACACTTTTCTAAGGATATTTGTTTTTGAGGAACCTTTCTCAATTGCCTTATCAAAATAGTTCTACAATGACTCCAATCTAGTAGGTCAAGATGGTATTTTTTAGTAAAAGTATCAAAAGTAATATAGGAATCCATTTTACTCAAGGATATTGCATTATGTGCAGCTTTTGCATCCTAAGTTTGTTTTCCATACCCACTCTTTGAATTAGCATACTTACTCATCATATCCTCTTTTGTCCCACCATTCATCTCCTAGAGTGTCACCCTTTTTTTGGTACTGATATTTTTTATTTGTCTCACACAATAGATCATTATCTTCTTAGTTACTAATATTTATATTTGAAATCTCTCCAACATTTTCCACTACAAATATGTGTGACATCCCCTCATCATTTTCATTTTTTATCTTTTAGATTAGCAAACTAGTTTTGGGTAGACAAATCACCCACACTATTAACATTTATAGGTTATACTATTTTGTCTCCTTTTTGTCACGGATACAAACCCATTATTATCAATATCATTAGGGTTTTTGTTAACACCTATTTGGGATTTAATAGGTAAATTACATATAAAGTGTCCACACTTGTGGCAATGAGTGCACTTCTCATGTTTCCACACTCAATCATGAAACATTTAAAGATATTCTAGGAAACCCTCTATAATATTAATCTCCACACAAATTTGGGAAAATTGGTACATCTACGTTGAGAATTTATTTTTGCAACTTTTATGAATTTTTCAAGAGATTATCTTATTGTCGTGAAGGAATCTTCCCTCCAAAATTAGATAGGAAAAAATTCAACTTCAACTAAATATTAATTGAATTAGTATCTCTTTCCTAGGATCAAAGTTATAGTTCCAATTTTTCATGAATAAGCCACTTCTATCCATGAACTAATGCTCTTTTTCAAACATTATTTCTTTATTTTTCACTAAATTAAAAATAACTAGAAATAAAACCTTCCTTTAAAATCAAATCCTAGGCTCTTAAGAAATTAATAGAAGCTAGTTACTTCTTACCCATAATTGAATGCCCTTAGGAGACAACCAAAGATTAAAGAAAGTATAGATCAATCCATATTTTGAAAGATTGTCACAATCTTGGATGATATTTTATTCTCCAAATTTAAACTTCATACTTTTCTCTTTTTTCTTTACAAAACCATCTTATAATAGTAGAGGCGTTCACTTGGGCTCTTTTTTAAATATCCTTGGGCTCCAACCCCCTAAGAGAGTAATCCCCACACTTCCATATTGAAATACCCAAGAGAGAGAAAATATTACCTAACTCTTTTCCTTCACTTACAATCTATAAATTCCTCCATCAACAACCCATATGTACACTATTCCTCAACACAGTAATGAAGAGAAGAAATATAACTCCACCATTGTCCCTATTTTTTCTACCTTGGAACTTTCCCAAACCCTATTTTTAGAGCTACCCTTACTTATTGAGTGATCTTGGAGGATGATTTGAATTCAAAGAAATAATGGACAATATTATTAATAAGTAAACTTTTAGAGGTTATTTTAATATCACTAAAGAGGATAAAATTGGAAAGGTGTCTTCTTGCCACATTTAGTTCCTTTCCCTGAGTTCCTCTCAAATTTTTTTCTACCTTTTGGTTATCTTTCTACCTTTATGGATTTCAACTTAAATTCATCAAGGCTCCTTTATTCTTGGTCTTTTCCTTGTTTATCAAGACCGACTTGAATTATTTTCCTTTTCTTTCCTTGCTAGCAAGATTCCTTTCCTAATCCATGCCTTTCCCCTTTTTTTGGAAGACATCATTGGTAGTTTCTATTTGGTCTTTATTGGTTTTAGGGCCCTCTTGACTTATTTTATTCATCACACCAACTTTGTAATTGGATGTTACAAAAAATATTTATATATTTGTTTAACTTTACTATCTTCTTTTGTAGAGTGAGTTCCCCTAGTTTTATGGTGTCAATATTTTCATTGATTAGTAATTTCCTCATGTATCTTTTAACTAATTTCAACAATTCATAGAAGGGTCTATGGTGATTCATTATTCACCAAGGGACCCCAATCCTCCTTATTTTATTTATTCAATGAGGTTGAATTTCAATGTCCCTTCTTGGCCCTCTCAAATGTCTTCATATGAGGTGGATGCATAAAGCCTTGTCCCACTCGTGGGACATGTCATAAAACTAATCCATAGGAGGAAAACATCGTTGAACACCATTTTTAATGTTTTTATTTAAAGTAAAAAAGTGCATTTCAAATGCCTTAAATTGAAAAACATTTGATTAAAGGTTCTTAATTTTCAAAGGACTTTCATTCAAACTTGCTTATATGGCCCTTATGTGTTTTTTCTCACATAATATTCAAAAAATATTGATCTTGGGCAAGTTGTTGATAATTAAAGGAAATCATCATGAAACAAGATTTTGTACAATCATAGGCCTTGGAGTAATATCTTCAAAAAGTATAATTTGTAATAATTTTATTCTATTATTTATTTATTTTGATTGGTGAGAATGGATTTTTAGCTTGGCCCATATTAGGAGAGGCCATAAATTTGGGACCTCCTCCCTAGTATGAATGCAACCAAATAGTCCAATCTTGCAAACACAGTAGCCTACTAGTGGCCCAAAGCTCGCGATCACACCAACACAGCGAGGGATTGGACCTCAAGCATGAATACCAAGCACATGCCATGAATGCCATCAACAACCTTAACACTACGGGTCAAGCCTGTGAGCACATTGGATCAACGAAGGTATAGTGTCTACGATCACAATGGCCCAATAGAGGTTTGAACCCTGGTGGCCACAACAACAATGTCACCACTTAACCATTGCACTATTGGATGAACTCCTATTTTATTCTATTATTTTTTTTCTAGTGAATGTAGGTTTTTTACCAAACATAAAGGTCTTGATTTGACACATGGAAAATAGAAATAAAAGAAATAAAAACTTTAAAAAAAATATGAACCTCCTCCATATTGATGTCCTTACTTAAAAAATTGCAAAAGAATGTGCATGCCCTAACTATTAGTGTTAATGGTCTATGTTTAAGAAAGTATAAATTGGTCTTATTATTTGCTCAAGTTATCTAATATGGAAAAAATTTACTCAAATTACAAATGCTACATTATAAGAAATAAGTTATTAGAAAATGTTTAAAATATGAGACATTTTTTTAGTTTACAAATATATTGGGAATGTACACATAAAATATCAAAAATCACTAGTTTATATTATATTATGAAACATAGAAAAATAGGTTCACCAAAATGAAATGAAGGAAAATGGGGTGCTTTTCTATATTGAAATGGAGTGATGTGATGCACCTATCTTTATCCTATTTCATTAGGAAAAGATATCCCCAAATGTAGGATTGACTTTCAACCCTTAGGTGAGTTGACCCTATTGGTGATCTTGCAAATTTCCTTATGACAAGACAGGTAAAATTTGTCTAAGCAACACTTTGGTGAGAAAAACTACAAATAGTAAATGAACTCAATTATGCAATGTGAAACTTGGATAATCAATTTAAAGAATAAAAAAATAGAAACAACAAACTTCCAACAAATTTGAGAAGGGTAAGTTGATGTGTACTAGTCACCAAAAGTTGTTGTTGAGTGTCCTCCTGAGATAGATTCGCCTAGGGCGAATGGGTCTTGCTATAAGGATCCAAAATCCGATGTCACAGTCCTATGTTCCTAGATCTACACTCTTGATTCCTTCATATCTCACTATAAAAAAGTTAGAAATAAAATTTTGCAAGTAAGATTTTGTGTCTTGACAACTTTGATGACAACTTTGAAAGCTTTGTAAAATTTCACTTTTGATCAATCTTCAATCCTTCTTCACTTGCAAATCTGCACATACAAAGAGAGAAAATTTGTTTGTTTTTGGTGAATGGGGATTTTCCTTGGCCAAACCCCGTTTTGGTAATTAAACCTTGAAATGAAATGAAACATGAATGGAAGGAATGATGATTGAACATTAGCATGTTGCAACTCACCAAACCCTCAAATGGTTTCCCTTGGAGGCTAGAAGTCTTAACACATCTCTCCAAGGTCTTGATCTTTCATGAAATGTCTTGATTGGAATTTGATCTTGATGCTTGAAACCTACATCACAATGTTAGCTCCAAACACATGCATAGATGCAATAACTTTGACATGACACTTAAGATCTTGAATGCTGCTATAGAAGACTAAGAAATCTGCTCTTAAATGCTCTTGATAATAATTTTTACTCTTGTGAAGTTGCCTTAATGTTGCTTAGAAATTCTATATATTGGATTGATAAAAAGACCTTGTATTTATAGGTATTTTTCTAATTTACTTGCAATTAAACATCAAAGGCCAACAATTGCAATTTGAATTTGAATCGTAAAAATTCCACCAAAAACATATTAAAAATTGAGATCCTCAACTTAAGGAGGACCTAAATCCAAGACACTTAACTTCAAAGGAAATTTAATTACTGTTTGCAATTGTTTAATATAGGTTTCCCTTTCGGAAAATGAGATTAATTAGGCTTTTGAATACATAATTGGGCCAATTAGAGGCTTAATTAAGTCCAATTAAATTAAGGGACCCAAACAAAGAGTGAAAACGGTGTACATTTTTCTACACCACATTTAGCCCCCACTTTAGTGAGAGGATGAGCCCTACACTCAAACTCACACTAAAGTAGACAAATAAGCATCAAGAGGGGTCCAAGTGTACACATGTTAGAGGGATAGGAAGGAAAATATCAAGGAGGTTGCGCAAGCCCCCAGGATCAAGATCCCATGGCAAACCAACATAAGCCCAAAGGAACACACACATACGAATGATATACATTAGAAAGACAAGATACACAAGCATACAATGCCAAAGTTGAAAAGAGAAAGGGGTGGATCAAGCCTCGACTATTTTTCCAATAGGTATGGACCAAGCCTTAGATATTTGTCAAAAAACCTTCACAAGTGGAAACTCACTGTCCACTATGAAAATAAAATATAGTCACACAAGCTAGTGAAATTCGTTGTCCATTAGGTGAGCCCCAAAAGGTGGATAATGGGAAAGTAATGCCAGGTCTACAGGCTCCCATACATCAACCATACCAAAAGTTATACCTCTTGATAACTTTGATAAGGAACCACAAAAATGGCCACAAGGCTAGCAAGCTACATTATGCTAGGCACTCATGAAAAATAAGGCTCCACTAGCAAGCAAGCTATGTTATGCTTGGTGGAAATTTTAAATACAATAGTATAGGATAGTCAAAGGGATTTTGCTTAGTTCATGAAAGGTCTCACTTTATGGAACATCGTGCTTGACATCACCAAGAGAGGACTAGTTGAGGATAAAAGATTCACAACTTAGGGAATGCAAGTCATGGTATCACTACTAAGAGGAATGTTGAATATGCCAAGAAAGGTCACACTGTTGAAGGACATCAAACCCAATGTCACCACCAAGAAGATACATCATGTGAAGTAAGAATAACACACTTTGAAGCAAACAATGAGCGGGGACACGTATACCCCCACTTTAAAGAAATTGCTAAACACCATGCTGTGAGCAATTACTTTAAAGTAGAACACAATAAATACCAATATATGAGAGCTTTATTTAGAAATCCCTATGTAAACATATATTTCCAAGATAGAGCTACATAATGAAAGGAGGGTTGCCCCCCATATGCAATCCTATGATAACACATAAGGCATCCGTGGATTTGGGGTCAACATTATGTCTTTGCTATAGTGATATAATTGAGCTTGAAATCATGATCATTCCCCAAATAACTCATGGAATGAAAAGCACAAATGAAGAATGACACATTGAGAGAGAAGAAAAAGGAGAATCCTTTTAGGTCAGCATGGAAGAGATCTAAATGTCTTGACGCCTTGCGTCATCCCCAAAAGGAAAAAATGAGACAAAAGATAAAGGTTATGACAAATAGAAGAATTAGATACAAATATAAGAATGCACAATAGATTTGCTTCCTTTGTATCTTTGTACCAACGGAGTGACAAGGGTCATCCAAAGTAGGCTCACAAACATATAAAGACATGCCAAGCAACACTATATGGGGTACCACATTATGCACATGCAATCACAAGGAACATGGAAAGAGAACAAAGAAAAGACTAGTATGGCACATGCAAGTCAACCTATAGCAAGTCATATACATCCCAATAGATTGATCATATGCAGAAGGAAAACAACTAGCCAAAGGGACAATGACAAGTGCCAAACTAGGACAAGGCTATCTAACTCCTTGCTCCCACTAAGTGCAGGACAAGGATGAGCTTAGGTGGGTGATGAGAATGTGCTCCTTGCAATATAAA
Source organism: Sequoia sempervirens (assembly GCA_007258455.2). NCBI lineage: Eukaryota > Viridiplantae > Streptophyta > Pinopsida > Cupressales > Cupressaceae > Sequoia > Sequoia sempervirens. The sequence continues at coordinate 146,640 of VDFB02168622.1, forward strand.
AATTATTTGCAGTAAATGTAAAACATGTAATAGTGAGTATGCTATGATTCTACAACTATCACATGGAAAGGAGAAAAGTACGTGAATTTTAGTTAATTAAATTAATAACATCATTTTCACATATCAAATATTGTAAAAGATGACACTCATCAGTAAGATGCCCAATAGTTCTATGAAATGCACAGTAGTTCATGTTTGTACTCTTTCCTTTTTTGTTTTCTCGAATAGGTGGCAAGTAAATCAATCCTAAATGGATGGGTTGATCCATTTTTCATTTAGTCTTTGTTATAGTGGGTAAGAATGGTAATTTTTTTAGCATAAAGGGCTTAGGCTTCTTACTTGTTTGGGAAACTTGCTAAGGTGGAGGTGGCGAAGGAGAATCTAAGCTGATAATATTGTCCTTGTGAGGTATTAATTGGTCTTTTGAAATGATCTTGTGAAAGAGAACACTTTGTACCTTAGGAGATGTGTAAGGAGGGGGAAAATCTTGATATCCTAACCCCTTGGTATCCTCAGATGGTATTTGATCTAACAATTTATGGATTTCATGCTCATTTGTTATGTCACATCCTTGGTTTTTAAGGTCTTAAAGCCTTGACTATAACTCTCTTCTAAGTTAATGGGTGTATCAGTAACTCGATGAGCATAAGATAGAAGAGAATCATTATTTTCCTTGTTAAAAAGTTCATTAATGATTGATGGTTGAGGCTTGATTTGTGTTTCAATTTCGGGATGTAAGAGGTTGAACATATCAAGTGATGGAATTATAGGTGGTGTTTGCATGGATGGATAAAAGGATGCATTGTTCTCAAGATTGTGTAGGAAGTCTTGTATGAATTGTTGCATGCTATCTTCATCTTGACCTTAGATATCCACCTCATAGGGAAATTCATTTGGGGGTGAAGACTCATTAATAGGCTCAATTGCATTAGGGTCATCACCAAACACACAACTTGAAACATCTATCAAAGATCTTAAGAATCTCCATATATTACCCATACACATGTCCATGATGAAATTTAATACAAGGTTTCAGATATGATATATGAAGATTTTTTGAATGCAAGATACTAAAAATGATTTTTTTTTAATGCCAATTTTGATTTCAATAATGCACTTAACTTGACCAATTGAACTTAATGCAAGCAATTACAAAAAAAATATTCTGAAATAGAAACACATATTTAACAACAAAACAAAATGAAGCAAACAAAGACAAAATAATGCCCAAAAATTTGAAACAACACCTGTGCAGGGACTAATTCACCCTAGGGCGAATGGGTTCTAGGCCATGGTTCTAAAAATTGAAAGTTTTAATTTCTTGCTTAATGTTTGAATTCCCAGTTTTAGATTGTAGACTGTGGTTTTAGTGACAAAATTTTCTAGATTTAGGTGTCCTAATGAAAATGAAATTAGTGACAAATGATGAACAAAGTGACACTTTTTGAAATGTAATTTTGATCAATTTTGTTGATGTAAATGACCAAAAATACACTAATATGCAAGTATTATGCAAAACCAATGTAATATGCATGTAATTTTTTTTATTTTTTAGATTTTAAACAATGCAAAATGAAAATTTAAAACCCTAAATGAGATGAAAACTAATGAAAATTTTGATAACCCTAAATAGAATGCAAATTAATGCAATTTCAATGCAAACTAATGCAAATCCTAGATCTAGGGTTTTAATAAACTCCAAATCAGAAAAATTATAATGCAAGAATGTCGGGTTCACCAAAATAAAATGAAGGAAAATGGGGTGCTTTTCTATATTGAAATGGGGTGATGAGATGCACCTATCTTTCTCTTATTTCATTAAAAAATGAGATCCCCAAAGGTAGGATTGACTTTCAACCCTTTGGTGAATTAACCCTACTAGAGATCTTGCAAATTTCCTTATGAAAAGATGGGGTAAAATTTGCCTGAGCAACACTTTGGGGAGAAAAACTAAAAATAGTAAATGAACTCAATTATGCAATGTGAAACTTGGATCATTAATTTAAAGCATAATAGAAACAAAAACATAAAACTTCTGGCAGCTCTGAGAAGGGTAAGTTGATGTGTACCAGTCACCAAAAGTTGTTGATGAGTGTCCTTTTGAGACAGATTCACCCTAGGGCGAATGGGTTTTTCTACAAAGATCCAAAATATGATTTCACAGTCCTTTGCTCCTGGATCTACACTCTTGATTCCTCCAGATCTCATTGTTGGAAAGTTAAAAATAAATTATGCAAGTAAGATTTTGTGTCTTAACAACTTTGATGATAACTTTAACAACTTTGCAAAATTGCACTTTTGATCAATCTTCAATCCTTCTTCACCTACAAATTTGCACATACAAAGAGAGGGAATTTTTTTTTTGGTGAATGGGGGTTTGCCTTGGTCAAACCCTATTTTGGTAATTAAACCTTGAAATGAAATGAAAAATGAATGAAAGGAATGATGAATGAACACTAGCTTGTTGCAACTCACCAAACCCTTAAATGACTACCCTTGGAGGACTGAAGTCTAACACATCTCTCCAAGGTCTTGATCTTGCATGAAATGGCTTGATTTTATGTTGATCTTGATGCTTGAATGCTTGAAACCTACATCACAATGTTAGCTCCAAAAACATGCATAGATGCAAATAACTTTAGCATGATGCTTGCAATCTTGAATGCTATTGTAGAAGACTGAGAAAATTGCTCGAGTGCTCTTGACAATATTTTTTGCTCTTGTGAAGTTGCCTTAATGTTGCTGAGAAATTCTAGATATTAGACTGATAAAAAGACCTTATATTTATAGGAAAATTTCTAATTTCCCGATAATTAAACATTAAAGGCTGATAATTGCAATTTGAATTGAATCATAAAAATGCCACCAAAAACATATTGAAATTTGAGATCCTCAAATTAAGGAGGACCCATTCGCCCTTGGGTGAATGGGTCCTAGGGCATAAATCTAGGACACTCAACTTCCAAGACAATTTAATTAATGTTTGCAGTTATTTAATATAGATTTCCCTTTCAGAAAATGAGATTAATTAGGATTTTGAATGCATAATTGGGTCAATTAGAGGCTTAATTAAGTCCAATTAAATTAAGGGACCCAAACATAGAGTGAAAATGTAAAGGTGTACATTTTTGTAAACTACATATTCAAATTCTTAACAACTTACAACTTATAATGTTATGTGATGGAAAAATTTACTCACTCCAAATACTACAAAGTATAATAAATAATTTATTAATATTTTTTTAAAAAAAGAGACATCTTTTAATTTATAAGTGTTTAGAATCTACACATAAAATCTCAATAGTTTACAATGTATTCCAATTCTTACAATTTTACAACTCAAACTATTACATGATATGGGAAAATTTTACTCATAACAAATACTAAAAAGTATAAGAAATAATTGATTCATAAATGTTTAAAAATGAGATATTTTTTAATTTAGAAATACTTGGAATCTACGCATAAAATCTCAAAAATCACTAATTTACATGTATTCAAATTATTAATCTTGAGTTAGTAATAAATTGAATGTTAGGGATAATATGGGTACATGTAGCTCAAGTTACATGAGTTGCAAGCATCATTCCTTAAGTTGGTGGTGATTACATTGCATTTAACATTTATTTCTACAGGTGCAAGTGTATTTAAATAGCTATCATTTTTTATTTTTTTCTTGTTTGGCCTACAAAGTTTCTCTTTGGATGTTGGTTTGAAGGAAGGGAATAAAGTTTTGATGGGAAAATGTGAGGTTGTGATAGAAAGGGGTGTCAATGAAGCAATCATTAACAAACCCATCTCTTAAACCTTGAGTAGATATAAAAATCTTTAATTGAGGATATAAGTTATGAAGATTTGGGAACTAGCCAAGGAGATTGACAATGAGCTCTATGTTAATATTAGAGTGAACATGGTTAATATTTTCTAGGTATTGGCTTCATGTAGGAAGAAGAAATGTGTTTGATATGACTCGATCCTTAAATTATGCAATAAATTTGTTAAATATAATGACCCCATATTTATTGCACAATGATATTGAAGATGTGGAACATCAATTTGAAGTATTTTTAACTACTCCTTGGACTACATCCATGCCATCAAGAAATGCCATGATTGTATACAATGGGTCATTGTTAATATAGCTAAGTTAATCTATGTTTGTTTGCCTTTTGATGTCAAACCAGTGTTTTAAAATTATTGTGATGATGATGACTTAAATGAACAGATTGAGGTCTCACTACTGAAGGAAGGTAATAAATGTAACAAATGTAATAATGTTGGTGGGGGTGTTTCAAGGCCCATGAAATTTTCCTCACCCTTAGGTCTCAAGTCAAATTTTTAAGTACCGATATTTGGAGGTTGAGACTAAGTTTATTTACTTCTCCTCCTAATATGGATATCTCTCTCTCATATATAACACATGGCTAATATAAGTCACTCTATGTTGTTTTTTGGTTAGTTTTGACTTTATTTTCTATTTGAAGTATTTTTACTTTTGACTAGTTTTAGTACAAGAAGGTTATATTTGTATGCAACCTTGTTAGCCTTAATAATATATGCATTGTCTTTATAGTTGGCTTTCAAAGAGTTCAAAGGCTATTTTTGGTGTAGTTGAAGGTTTTGTCTTATTTGGTTTTGGGTAGAAATAACATGATCATTTTTTCCTCATCAATCAAGGTTGTCATGGTTTCTGAATCTATTCTTCATTATGAAATGCTTTAATTAAGATAAAACACAAGAAAGGGCTTGGACCTATTAAAACTGCTAGATAGGATAAAAATATGAGTCTCATCAGGAGTGATACTAAAGAAAAAATAAAAAGACAAACAAATAATAAAAAAAGGACCAATAGAAAGCACCAGAAATAGTAGAAAACTATATAGAAATAACTATGTATCAACAAGTAGCTTAAGACCACCAATAGCTTGCCACTCACAATTCATGAGTTTCAAATTATCCTTTAAATAAACCTCCTTAAGTTTGTCATTGTGCCCAACATCTTTGGTAGATTGAGCAACTAGATTATCCTTCACCGCATGCTTTTTGGCTTGGGTTCTATTAGCAAGTCCAGCCTGAGAAGTATTGTCTTGGGTAGTGTTGGTCTCATCCACCTAGTTTTTATATTTTCTCTAGCTCAAAATGGAACACTTGTAGAGTGGTAGTAGTATTCTTGACCATTTCTTTGTTGAAGGCTATTATTTCCTTCATATTACTCATTATGTTTTCCTGGTTCATTTTTCCAATCAAGGGCCTCAGGTTGGATGAGGGCCTCCAACTTGTATTTTTTTCTTTTTTCCACATGCCACTAGGCAAGTTGTCATTTGAGGATGCTATTCTACATATTAATGGCATTATATAGGGTATTTATTTTTTCCTCCAAATTAATGCAAGAACTACAATGAGGGTTCCCATCCATGCAACCTTTAAGAATAGTATTTTGTGAAATATGAGTAGTTGAGGCCCTTATACCAAAAGGATTATTACCCTTGAACAGATGAAATTGTCTCAGAGGGGTAACATTGATTATGGGATCCTCTAGAGAGGGGTGACCTTCAAGGGTAGGGCTAGAGGAGGAGGGATAAAGTTTTCCCTTTTCTTTTGGTTTTACATTGAAGGTGGTGGGATCAAGGTCCTATTTCAAAGAGTTGGGAAGGGAATCCTCCTCATCAAAAGAGTAAAAGTAGCACTCAACAAGGGTTTTATAAAGGAAAGTCTTTTCTTTTTTGAACTAGGAGGGGAAGGGTAAGGTTCCTCAACATAAATAGGGGTAGAGCTAGTTTGAGGAGAGCCAATATGCATAGAGGGGTTGGGTTTAATAGAATTTTACCATTTGGAAGTAGGAACCTCCTTAGAGAGAACAAGGGAGGGATAATCGATCCACAACCAAACAATGGGAATTGGGGTAAGGGCTAGGTTGTAGCTATAAAGGCAATAAATTAACCTCTAGTGTAAAGGAAGCTCCTTTTCATTCAACATGAATTTTTGAACATAATCTTATAAGGAAGAATAAAGCCAAAAAGAAAAAAATCATTTTAACATTATGCCTAAAGGGGTTGAGAATAGGTAAGAGGTGTGAGTAAATTTTTTTATACCAACCATCCAATGTGACACAACTCATTAGAAATTTAGTCACCCTTTTCTATACACTAGGGAAAACTTCTACGTTAAAGTCATTTTGAAATCGCTTGATATTTTCACCTCTCTTCAAGAATTGTTTGAATGCTTCATAGTAATTACCTTTCACTTTTTCAAGATGTGAACCTCTTCCATCTAGAGTCCAATAGACACAATAATATACTCTATAGAGACATGAAATGATATGCCCCTCACATAAACAATGCCAACCTTCCAAGAGTTGGTGAATTCAATGCAAATAACGGTATCATAACCATTCTTGGACTCCTTGTAAGGAGAAAAGTTGTTTGCTCTCACAGTTATTGTCCTTGATGTCAAAGACACACAAAAGCACTTGATGATAGTTGATGATAGATGTTTGGTTTTAGTATGACAATGATAAAGGTTGGTTTCAATATGACAATGCATTATAAAGGTTTCTTGGCATATTTTTTATATCATCACAATGATGCATTAGTTGACTTGACATGGTTTGGTATTGGAATGTATGTGAGAGCACCTTCATGAGTAGGTTATGGCTAACACTTCCTTGTGTGGTTAATGGTCACAAGGCACCTTATTTTCTTTAAATTTCATCTCGTTGTTTTATTTGTCATGGGTAATACAAGGTTGGTTATCATTGATTTGTGTCTAAAGTAGAAATAATTGTTAAAGTCTTGAGTTGAGCACTTGGGGACATTCGACAAGCATTATTACAGAGTTATAAGGTATGAGAATGGTGCTTATTGTACAAACCTTGATGTATATATCATTTATTGATTATGTTGTTCACAAGGAGACATTTAAATGATGAACACACCAACAAGGTATATTTATGAGGCTTCATGGTAAGAGGTTTGTTTTACAAGGTGGATATGTAAATGATCAACAAGGAATTATGTTGTTTATAGCTTTATAGTGATTATTCACCTTGGCATTCATATTGGCAAAGGTTATGAAAAATAAAGTGGAAATAAAGGTGTCGAAATGAATTTCAAACTGGACTCTTAAGGTTTTTATTATTGGCACATGTTTCATATTGATGAAAGGAAATTTCTCAAGCCCAAGGGAATGTTTGGCATAATGGTTTCATTTCTTTATGTGGCTTGGGCAGTTTAGGGTTTCACCAAGCAATGATAGTTTCAAGGGATCTTTGTGATGTAGTTTGTTATCCATCTTTTTTTTTTTTTAAGACAAAGAGCTCTCTCGAGCTAGGGCACGCCAAAACATGTAGAATGGTAGTGGTGGTGTTGAGGTAGTGACTTCAATGAAATGAAGCAAGGGTGAACAGGTGTTTTCATTCCTTAACCTTGATGGCTCTCGGTTTATCTGAAATGGTTTAACTTTGAACTATTGTTTAGTTTGGTAAATAGTGTTGGGTTTGTTTTAAAATGGTGTTTCATTAATTTGTAACTATTTCCTTTGAAATCCTAGTTGGTTTTTAACAAAAGCACAAAACCATTTTGTGGTTAAGGGTTAAAGTGCATATAGATCAGCTATGAAGATGATAGTTTGTTTTCAGTTCAAAGACAATGAACATTATAAATACTATGTTAAAAGACAATTAGAAGGTGGTGTCACATTGGTGACTCTACATGAGGTAGTTTGGTATAGTTTGAATATGGTTTTCTTGTTGGTTATAAGCTTGAATAGGGGGCATTTTTTAAGATAGTTAATAGGCTACGTGTGGCATTTATTTGAAAGGCATTGACCATTCTTGGAATGTATATATAAATAGTGATTTATCATTGTTTGAAGTTTGGTACTTTTAATAGAGTTATCATGTTGAATGTGTAAATAGGATTCTGTAATTGAAGTTTTGCAAACATGATTCAAAACAGAGTGTATAACTGATATATTTGATATTTTAGAGATTCGAGCGAATGAATCTTTAAGATATTAAGTGTATTAGATTAGAAGTGAAATATGATTTGTAGAGAAATAGAGTGATCCTCTATAGTTAATGATTCTTTATTGAGAAATGTATAGTGAAGTTAAAATGATCAAGTCAGTGAGACAAATTGATCATTGCCAGTGAGGCATTCTTGTAACCAGTGAGGTTCTTTGGTCAGTGAGGCCATTTTTGCTAGTGAGGCACACTGTAACCAGTGAGGTTCAAATAAGCTAGTGAGGCATTTTCAAGTGGTTTTTCTACCCAATGAGGGTTTTCCACTCAGGACAAATACAATGTTATAATCTTATTGTCTTAGTTTGATGATATTATGTGTTTAATTACTTTAATGCTTCTCCTTTTCATTTTTGTGATTGCATTCAGTTTATGAATGTTTTAATCATTGAAATAGTAAGAGCACATATTGTTTCATTTTTTGTTAAAGGCAAAAAGTAATCTAAGACATTGATTCACCCCCCCTCTCAGTGTCTTCACCACTCCAACAAACGTTTTCTCTCTACAAAATTCCCCACACTTCCACATCATTTTTGACACTTTCTCATTCAATCAACTTCATCTATAACAAATGTCTACCCATGGTTGAATAGAGGTAGTTGTTAAGAGTTTGGGTACAACAATATCCAATATTTTCACAAAGGGGAATGATCCTAAAAAACTAGGTAAGAATGCAAATAATAATTGTGAAGATAAATATATTACCCCTCCTCTCCGTACTATTATTATACTCTTAGAAGAGTAATTTCCCTCGTGTCGAGGAGATGACTAGGGACATTACCTATTAGAAAGGAGATCATTATTTGTAATTCATTTTTAATTTGTAATCCAATGTGGTTTAGGAGAGAAGAGATATCATGATATGATATAATGTCTTTGATTTGGGTACCAACGTTGGCTAACAAATTAGCCACGCCATTCCCTATAAAAATTTGTATTCAACTTCATCAATTTAGGAGTTGAATGTGAACTCCCAATGCCCTGGGATGAGCTATTAAACAAAATATCATCCACAAGAGATAAATGGCAAGAATTTCTTTCTATGATTAAGGTTGCAAGATTGATTTATTGGATATGAAATGTAGATATGATGCCTTTCTTATAATGGAAAGGTTGTGAGATAGGATTAAACAAGATCATAACATGTGTCTTAATCCTATACTATGAGATAACTACCTCAACAATCATTAAATGACTTAGGACACAAGTATTAAATGCCATGATAAGATAAGATCACATGACACTTGAGAATTCTAAAAATGTTCCCTAGGGCCTAAGTAAACTTAACATGTAAATAGGACCTATAAGTAAACTAGATAGGTAAAATACCTATTTACAGCAACACCCCCTTAAGTGTAACTTAGGGAGTAGATTATTATGCAAATGATACAAAGATGGGTCCCAACTATGAGGCCATGTTAGGTACCCATGTACAAATGTAATTTCTCACAAACAAAGAAAAGATAAAACTCAGTGGGATAAAACTCTTCTCCAAAAGAGAGAAAATATATAATCAATATCCCCTTTATAGGAAGGAAATAAGAGAGACCATACACCCCCAATAATGAGATAACTTGTTGCAAAGAAACACTAGAAGCACACTTGTGGAGTAAACTCTAGAACCTTAATCCAAGCGACCAAGGATGAGATGATTTTGATGCTAAAAACACTGGAAACTCTCAATTGTTGGAGCAACTATGGAATAATGATAAAGCACCATAAATAAATATCGATTGTTTTGATGCCAAGGAACACTAGAAAACTCTTGATTAGAGAAATCATGGAATATGATTGAATCAATAGGAGATGGATACAAGATCTAGAACTGAAATAAAGTAAAAATATCAAAACAACACCTTCCTAAGTGACACGATGTCCAATTGATCAACCAAAATGTGAATACACACAAATATGAATAAAAGATGCTTGGGGATAAATCTAGAAAAAGTGCATGGATGGTATGATAGAGCTCCTCAGAACATTTCCAACACTACAAGAATCACAAAAATCAAATATTGTGGCAAAAAGTAAAAGATGCTTGGGGATAAATCTAGAATAAAGTGCATGGATGGTATGATAGAGCTCCTCAGAACATTTCCAACACTACAAGAATCACAAAAATCAAATATTGTGGCAAAAAGTTATGAGCTCAGAAGCCAAAAATGAAGATATGAATTCAAATAGAATATACTAGCACCAAAAAAATAGTTGGCATGAGTTTTCCATAGTCCATTGATTAGTTAAGAAAGCTTCTAGTTAAAACTGTATATATTTTTAGCTCGATGTTTCGAATAACACTCAGTGATCCATCATCAGGAAGATGAGAAAATGAGAAGTGGGATTTCAGATTGTGCCTAATAAAGGTTGGAGGAGATGAGTTGAGGGAGAGAAAGGAATAAAAAGAATTGAACAAAAGAATCAAATATTAATTTGTTTATTATGTTCAATTATTTTTTATTCCTTTTCTCTCAATTTGTTTATTTTTTCCAATTCTTTTTTATTCCTTTCTCTCTCACAATTCATCTTCCCCAACCTTTATTAGGCATAATATTTTATTTATATTTATTCCTTTCTCTCTCAACTCATCTCTCTCAAGGTCTTTATTAGGCATAATACTCCTTTCTCTCTCTCAACTCATCTCCCCTAACCTTTATTAGGCATAAATTAATATTTGTTTTTTTTTCAATTCTTTTTATTCCTTTCTCTCTCTCAACTCATCTCCCCTAACCTTTATTAGCCATAATCTGAAATCCCACTTCTCATTTTCGCTTCTTCTTGATGATGGATAACTAAGTGTGTTCCAAAACATCGAGCTAAAAATATACAAAATTTTAACCAAAAGCTTGCTTAACTAAACAAAGTAATCTAGAAAAATAAACTTCACCACTACAAATTACATATAGCCAACTATCCAATGATATCTCATTTTAAAAATTAGATACTATGGAAAATAGTTATAGAAATTTAAAAAAATTACACAATTTGGGCATTAAGGGGCCAATTTTAGGCCCTTGGGCCTTCAAGTCTTGGGCATCCATATGACTGAATGCATAATGTTCAATTTGAAAAAAACATATGCATGGGGGTGATGGGCTAAAGGTCACGTCGCTCGAGGAATTAAGTTGCCCGTTGATAAGTGTTGGTCATAGGGGTTAAAACCTATGACCAAGGGCTCATATAAACCAAACAAACCAAACCCGTTGACTAGAAAATTTAAAACCATTTTTTTAATAATAAAAAAATATGTAAGTTTCATATGAATCACTAAAAAAATTAGTACCATGTAATGAAAGACTTGAAAACTACTTATGTTAGGGTTCAGGAAAATTGCAACAATAAACATTAACAATTATATGTAGATTAAGTAACCTAGAAATAACAATGAAGAATAACACAAAAGAGTTCAACACAAAAATTTAACATGGTTCACCCAATATAGGCTACATGCACAGAAACTCAACCACCCCAATGATTTTATTATCCACTGCAAAATAGATTACAATCTTGTGAATCACACACTCCCCCGCAGCATACATCCTAGCTGCTTATAACAAGCTTTTTGGAAGCTTCTAAAATTAGGGTTTTACAAGGTCATTTTTCATTTTACGTGTTAATGAGAAAACCTTGACATCACAACAAGAAAAAAACCCTTGACATGTCAACAGGAAAAAACCTTAATGTGGCAGTGGGAAAACCTTGACGTGTTAACAAATTTTTTTGGGGTAATGCCCCAAACCCCATTGCTACATTACAAGTGTACAATATTTGCATGATCAGTCACCACATACCAACAATCTCCCACTTGGACACCGATCAAGCTCCACACCAAACAATCTCCCACTTGGAGACTGATCCTGGATGACACCGCTGCACTTGCAACTCCCACTAGATTATAGGTCTGGATGGTTTCTTAAGTCCACCATCATCATTCGTGAAGGCCAACAAAAAATGATGAGGAAATCAGTTTCTCCCATGTAATTTCCTTTGTCAACATATTTGCAGTATTCTCACTTGTGTGAATTTTTTCCAATTTCAACTGTCCATGATCCTCTGAAACTGACTGGATGAAGTGGTATCTAAGTTGTATATGCTTAGTTTTTGAATGTAGAGTTGAGTTCTTAGCAAGATGAATGGCACTTTGGCTATTAGTGTACAAAGGGCTATCTTCTCATTGTTTTCCCAATTCCTCCAGAAAACGTTGTAACCAAATAATCTCCTTTCTAGCTTCCATAGCAACAACATACTCAACTTTAGTGGTTGAAAGTGCAACAACCTTTTATAGCCTTGAAATCCAACTGATTGCAGTACCTCTTATAGTAAAAAAATACCTTGTAGTACTCCTCCTGCTATTAATATCACCTGCCAGATCAGAGTCAACATATCCTTTTAGAGCAAAATTTCTTCCTCTAAAACATATTTTCTTTGAAGTAGTACCTCTTAAATATTAGAAAATCCATTTTACCGCATTCCAATGTTCCATTCTTGGATTTCTCATATACTTGCTCACAACTCTCGCTGCATGTGCAATATTTGGCCTTGTGCATACCATTGCATACATCAAGCTTCCAATAGTTGATGCATATGGTATCTTAGACATTTTGTCTTCCTCCTCTCATGTCTTTGGACACATCTCCTAAGTCAACTTAAAATGACTAGGCAAAGGTGTACTAAGTGCTTTTGCATTCTGCATGTTAAACCTTTTCAACACCTTCTCTACATACTCACTTTGAGACAATAATAATTTTATGTTTGTCATGTCCCATGTGATCCTCATACCAAGGATTTGTTTTGTTGCACCCAAATCCTTCATAGCAAATGAATTTTCTAATTTTTGCTTAAGTTCATTAATATTCTTCATGTTAGACCCGACAACAAGCATGCCATCAACATAAAGCAACATGATAATATAGTTGTCATTACCCAATTTCTTAAAATAAACACAATAATCAAAATGACATCTTTTGTAACCTTGTTTAGCCATAAAACTATCAAATTTCAAATACCATTGCCAAGGTGCTTGCTTCATACCATATAAACTCTTCTTTAACCTGCACACAAATTCCTCCTTACCCTTGACCTCATATCCCTATGGTTATTGCATGTATATTTCCTCTTCTAAATCCCCATGGAGAAATGTTGTTTTCACATCTAACTGTTCAAGATGCAAGTCTTCCACAACCACAAGACTTAGAATAGTTCTAATAGAAGTAATCTTTACAACTCTAGAAAATATTTCATCAAAATCTATACCTTTTTTCTATGCAAAACCTTTTACCATGAGTTTAGCCTTATATCTTTTCTTACCTCCATCTTCTTCCTTCAACCTGTAAACCCATTTATTTGGCAATGCTCTTTTACCTGCAGGTAGTTGGACTAAGTCCCAAGTTTGATTCTGCAGCAAGGAATCCATTTCCTCTTTCATTCCTAGCTCCCACTGCTTTTTGGTATCTACCTGCATTACTTCTTCATAACCTTCAGGTTCACCAAAATAAATTAATAATATAAAATATAGCGATGGAGAAAATCTTTTTGGAGGTCTAGTTATACTTGTAGAACGTCTAACACTTGCAGCAGTCTGTAGGATAACTTGTTGTTGTTGAGCATCAAGTACCACTGGCATTTTATTTTTTGGAATCTCATCCAACACCACATATTCCTTTTTGGCCTATTCATGCTTCTTTTCCTGTAGTTGATCCTTATAGATGACCTTCTCATTGAATATAACATCTCTGATCCTAATGATTTTATGATTTTCATAATCCCATAACCGATAACCAAATTCATCTACTTTATATCCAATGAAGGTAAATTTTTTAGACATAGCCTCAAGCTTGGTTCTATTTTCAATATCAACATGGACAAAAGCTTCATAGGAAAAGGTTTTCAGAAATGAATAGTTTACCTTTTTTTTCTCGGTAATAAGATTTTTGTATTATTATAAGAAAGTCAGATTACATCATTACTTTCAATAAAACCACCCATCACCCAAAAAACCACCTATGAATAAAACCGTATTTTCAGGATTGAACAATTTAACTACCTACCACCTTACGTTTATCCTCTATTCACCTAATTGAATGCTCACAAAAGAGCTCATCCTTACATTCAAAATGTTATCGAAAAATTAAACCAACCACCTTGCATTAAAAGATTAATACCACTGCATCCTATGTAGGGTTCAACCCCCAAAATTGCCATAGAAAAGATGTAACATGGTTGAAGTTCCTTTACAAAACAGAAAGAAATCTAACTTGACCTAGAGCAAGCTACCCGGATCCGCTCCACCTTTTAGCGCTCTTGTTTCCTTCCTCTTTTGAAGATGAGGCTCTTTGCATTCCATGCATTTGACTTCTACCTTAGCTTGAGCAAGCAACATTTATGCCTCCATCAATTGCACAAAGACCTTCAGAGCCTCCCAATCGTGTCTGGCCTTTTCTCTGCAACGAGCTTTGAATCTCCCTTTCAGGCACCACACAAAAGGAATGAAATTCTCATACACTTCATGTTCTACATTTTTAATCCCTTTAGGAACATCAATACCTTCACCCAGGATTGGCCACTCTAGAATTGAGTCCATTATATCTAAGAAATATTTATGCACAATTGCTTCCATAACCCCTTTCACCATTTCCATCGGGTCCCCCAAATCCAGACCTCATGCCATTATCAAGGAATAAACATCCATGTTTGTTTGATATCTATGTATTGAATCCCCAAACACCTTACCCAAAATCAACTATACACATTGCACCAACCTCTCATCATTATACACAAACATACCCGTCAATCTCCTTTCTGTAACTTCACCGAAGAAAGGGCATAATTTCCTCATCAACAATGCAAAATTCACCTCCATGAAAACTCTGTTACAATAGTGTTTCCACCCAACTTCGCACCTACTCAAAGCCTTGTTCTCCATGAAAATCTCAAGTGAACCATCAGGAAGTGAGATTAGAAAGGTTGTAAACCAAATTAAAACTCCACACTCGGCCATAAATGTCAATTGTACTAGAAGTACCGCCGCCTATATCCAAACCATTAATCCAATCACATCAGCCATTCTAAGTTGTCCTTCATTCTTGCACAATAAATGTTATGTACTTACTACCTCTCAATGAACCAACTTCTCTAACTTGACTTGCCTTAAATCTTTCATCCTCATCTCACCAACCTCTCCAAAGGTTGGAGCCCATTTCCAAAGGGTGGCAACTTCCACATTCCCCAATCTCCTTACATGACCAGTGAGGAAGTCATCAAAAGATGTTAATTCCTCCACAATTTTAACAATTAAATTCTAGAGATGCCATGCATCAATGCTTCCCTTCATCACTGCCTGTATGACTATGAGAGAGTCACCTTCTAGATGAATTTTTGAAGCCCCCAATTTCTTGGCAAATCTGATAGCCTTCGGTGCCACTAAGGCTTTAGCTACATTATTTTTCCCAACCACCAACTTCTTCACCTCCAAGGCCAACACATTCCCTTTCCAATCACTAAATGGTTTACCTTTTTACCTGTCCATGCCTCCTCTGGAATGCCACCATTCAAAGGATTTGAAGGTCCCCTATTTATTAAATAAATAGTGGTATGTACAACATCTACCCAAAAGTGTAAGGGTAGTCTAACATGAAATCTCATGCTCCTTGCATGCTCCATAATGTGTAAGGAAAGCGACCATGTGGAAATGCCTTCCTAATGTAAAATCCTAAAGAAAGAAGTACAAAAAAGCATTCATTTTAACAAGTTACATTCATTTGAGATGCATATACACAAAACAAAAGGGAAGACAAAACACACACAGAGATAACGCCAGATATACATGGGAAAACCCTTACAAGAGAAAAATCCATACACCAAGTAAAGTCACTTTGTATTACAATAAATAGATTACATACATAGTTACAAACTTCACTCTCAAATGTTAACTCACAACAGCATTACCATCCCCTTGGTCGACCTCACTCACAGACTTCTCTTCGCCTCACACACAGTTACAATGCTCAAAAGCATACCATGTAAAAACATACACACCAACCATTAGGTTTTCATTAATTTCATTATCTTCACCGACAAGCTTCCTTCGTCTCAAACCATACACACTACCATCCAACATGCATCGAGTCACCCAACAATAAATTTAGTTACATAGAATATTACCATATTTACCCCCAAGTCAAATCATGCATTTAATGCAAATATATCATTATCACGGAACACAAATTTCAATCCAATGAATGTTGATTCACAATAGCGATGTAGAATCAATGAATGAATTTGTGCCACGTGTCGACACATCACACTTCCATCGCTTTGACTGTCGTACCAATATATTGGCTTGTTCCATGTGGTCCCCACTATCCACTCAACATCCATGTCACTATTGTACAACTGACATCACCATCCAGGTAGACCGGTCCCACCATCCATTGGTCATATCACCAAGTTAGGAGAAAACTTAACTTCACAACCTCCAGCTAGAGGTTAGGAAATTCCATAAACCCGTGACAACAAGAAAGGGATCACCAAGTCAGGTGAAACCCTAACTTCAGAACCTTCAGTCAAGGTTAGGAAAATCCTAAAATCCGCGACAAGGAGATCATCATGTTGGGAGGTTATGAAACTTACGAACCCCACAACATGAGTTTTAAAGTTTAGAAATGCAGCGATCCCACGACCAACTTGATGTTGCCAAGTTATAAACTTTCAAAACCCTATGACTTAGGTTTCTAGGTTAGAGATTTCAGTGATAGGCCAACAATGAAAGCCAACAAAAGGGAAAAATGCCAAGTTATTAATAGAGGTTCAAGCCAACAAGTTGAGGCACATTTTCCAACAAGCTCCCACTTGATCAAGACTTACTAGCTTCCTCTAAACTCAAAGTTGTTGAAGGTCATAGGCCCCAAGGCCCATCGAACTAGAACACCACCTAAACTTGTATGTTCTCACGGGCTTTGTCAATGCATCAACGACATTCTCCAGAGTTTCCACCTTTTCTAGATTAACCTTTCCATCTTCCACCATCTCATGAACGAAATGATACTGTACATCAATGTGCTTCGTCCTGGCATGGAAAGTGGGATTTTTTGCCAAACAAATAACACTCTGACTGTCACAACAAATCATAATCTGCCTTGCATTAAACCCAATATCTAAACACAGACGTCTAAGCCAAATGACTTCTTTGCAGGCATGTGTTACTACCATATATTCTACCTTAGTAGTAGATAAAGTGACTACAACCTACCACTTACTCATCCAACTCACTGCTCCACCAAATAACATGAAGATGTATCCTTTGGTGGATCTTCTGCTGTCAATATCCCTTGCGCAATCAAAATCCACATACCCACAAATGCTAAGAGATATTTGTGATCCAATTGAGTTGCCATGATAACACAAAGAAAACTCTGAGGTACCATTCAAGTATTTGAAAACTCTCTTCATAGCATCCCAATGCAGCCTTCCTGGATTAGCCATAAACTGACTAAGAACTCTCACTGCTTTGGCAATGTTTGGCCTTATACAGACCATTGCATACATTAAACTGCCAACAACACTTGCATATGACACCTTGGTCATGTTCTCCATCTCAATAGGATACTTTGGACATTCTTCAATAGATAGCTTCATTCCCTGCAACACTAGAACAACTAGTTTCTTGCAATTAGTCATCCCAAATCTCTCCAGGATGGTGTTGATATACTTACTTTGGCTGAGCCAAAGCTTTCTACTTCCTCTATACCTTTTTATTTCCATCCCCAAAATATACATTGCTGCTCCTAGATCTTCCATTTCAAACTTTGCAGACAATTGAGATTTTAAATCAGAAATCATAGTCTTACTATTTCTTATGAACAACATATCATCCACGTATAGGGTAATAATAAGCACACGATCATTTTTAGTTTTGTAATACACACAATGATCAAATTTTGATCTTACAAATCTCAATGACAACACAAAGGTTTTAGAATTTTGGTACCACATTCTAGGCGATTGCTTCAGACCATACAAAGATTTCTTTAACTTGCAAACCAGACTTTCTTTACCTTTTTCAACAAAGTGCTTAGGCTAGGACATAAATTTCTTTTTCTCTGCTCTCCACGAAGAAACATTGTCTTCACATCCATCTGCTCGATCTCTAAGTCATACATGGCTACAAGTGACAAAAGAAATCTAATAGATGTCAGCTTAGCTACAAGAGAAAATATTTCTCCATAATCAATTCCCTCCACTTGGGAATAACCTTTTGCAACCAACTGAGCTTTATACTTTTCAACACTGCCATCCAAACTAGCCTTCTTCTTAAATACCCATTTACAACCAATAGGATTTTTCCCTTTAGGAAAAGGTACTAAATCCTAGGTTTCATTCTTTTTCAATGATGTCATTTCTTCATTCATGGCTTCAAACCAAGTATTTGAGTCAAACATATTAATTGCCTCTTTCACAGTCCTAGGCTCATCAATGCTAGTAATCAAAGCATAGGCATAGTTTGAATCCAGTATAGAGAATCCATACCTATCAGGTTGATGCTTTTCATGTGTAGGCCTCCTCATAGGCTGAGGTTGAGATTGTGGTTCTTCTTCTTCGGAACTCTCAAAGCTGCTAGAACTCTCCTCAGTTTTAGGTACACTTTGTAGTTCCTCTTTTTTTGGAGTTCAAGGAAATTTAGCTACATCATTCTTCTTTTCCTTTTTATCTGTATCTAACTATGGACTATCTATTGAAGGCTTCAGCTCACGAAAGATTGCACTTCTGCTATACAAAACCTTCTCAGTAAAAGGATTCCAAAGCTTGTATCCTTTCACACCAATGAATATACATTTGACAGCCTTGTTCTCCAACTTTGATCTTTTCTCATTCGGCACATATCCATATGCTTCACAGCCAAAGACATGAATATGTCTCAAAGAGGGATTCTTACCAGACCATGCTTCCAAAGTTGTTTTTTCAACAAGAGTCGAACAAGGTGAACAATTTATCCAGTAATATGTTGTAGCAACAAACTCAGCCCAAAACTTCTACTCTAAACTAGCACCACTCAACATACTTCTCACTCTTTCCATTAGCGTCCTGTTTAACCTTTCAACAACTCCATTTTTTTGTGGAGTATAAGGTAGTTTTATTCCTTTTAATCCCATGGTCTTTGCAATACCTTTCAAAATTTGCAGAACAAAACTCACCGCCATTATCCGTCCTCAAGCATTTAATTTTCCTTTTAGTCTAATTTTCTATTGAGTTTTTAAACTCTTTAAACTGACTGCACATTTCTAATTTACTCTTAAGAAAGTACACAAATGCCCTTCTCGAATAATCATCAATAAATAAAACATAATATCTAGACTTCAATAACGAAGGAACATTCACTGGACCAAATACATCAGAATGAACATAATTCGGTATGCCAAAATATTTATGAGGACTCGAATAAAATGAAACACGATGTTGCTTTCCATAAATACAATGTTCGCAAAAATCAAACTCAAGATTACAATCAACAATCCCTTCAACAATATTTTTATTTTTCAAGGATTTTAAGCCTTTCTCTCCTATGTGATTGAGTTTATGATGCCACAACATGGTCTTCTCTGCTGAGAGTTTCACCTCCAAGGAATTTGAACCCAAAGGAGCTTCATTCTCCTTCTCAACAAGAGCAACTTTGCTTGAATTTACAGAGACATTATTACATTGAACAGAATGTACATCCAACTTGTACAGAGTGCCTATGCATGCACTCTTAGCCAACACCATTGAGCCTCTAGTCATCTTATAGCCTCCACTCGAGAAAGAAACTTGCACACCAACATCATTCAACTTATTGACAAAAAGCAAGTTACAAGCCAAACCTGGTATGTGCAGTGCGCAATCAATCCCTTTGATTCTTTTGTTAGGGAATTGGATTCTGACTCTTCCACGACCAACAATTTCTAGAGTTGAATCACTTTCCAGGTACACCTTTCCACCAGCATACTTTTCGTACTTAGTGAACTAATCTCTATGAGATGTCATGTGAAAAGATGCACCCGATTCAATCATCTAGACATCATTAGATGTCTAAGTCAGGGTGATCCCACAATAGTGGTTTACACTTTTTGGCCTAACTGGACACTGATATTTTTTTTTTAACACAATCTCCACATTCAGGCACCTATAGCGATTAAACCATAAGGAATTTGAAGATGATGTAAACTAGAGTCTTGTCACATTTTGTCTGTAGATTCTAAAAATATTTTTTTCAATTATTTTGGAATCAGATTGCACTTCTTTTTCCATCTCCCACAAAAATTGGTTTTTTTCAAAAAATAGCATTTTTAAAAAGTGACGCACACCGTATAACGCATAACTTTTTTTCCATGAAGGATAAAATTCCAATTCTTTCAAATTTAGATTTCTAACTCCGATATCTAGTGCTTCCACTTGGTTAGATAGTTTTTTATTGAATTTTTTTTCTTTAATCAAGTTTCAAAGTCAATCAAATGATAATTCATACCTAGCGCGACCGTATAACACATAACTTTTACTGTATGTATTGAAATTATTCTCTTTTTTTTTTGTTGGATCAAGGACTTCAATATCTGGTGCACTCATATTTTTAAATTTTTTTTTTTATAGTCTTCTATTTTTCCACTTGTGCAGAACAGAGATTTTTGTTTTCGATGAAAAACCTATATTTAATAAAACTTAAAAAACAGATAGATAATAAAACCAAAACATACTAAAATTATATTCATTGGATAGCTCGTTCTGAAGGCTACTCGATTCCAAGTTTGGTTTCTAAATATTCCCTCATTTTCATCCCCAACCGGAGCTTGAAAGCGTAAAATTTTAGGTTTTTTGTGTGTACAAATTAAAAAATTAGGGAAAAAGGGGGTTTGCTAGAACCAGGGGGTTCTAGCGAACCCCCCCTAATATGCACATTTCCTTTGTTTTTTGGAAATGTGGGCCCAAAAGTTAGTTGGTTCGCTCGAACCCCGGTTCGGTCGAACCCCTTTATGGTTCGGTCGAACATCTAGGTTCATGCGAACCCCTAAAACCAATTTTTTTGCCATGGGGTCATTTTTTCTCAAATTTCCTTCCTCTTCAAAAGTGTAAACCACTTATGTGGCTTCACCCATCACCAAAGCTGCAATGAAGGCATCAACATCACTCTGAGAAGAGTCATTGTCTAAAGATTTATTCTTCTTCCTCTTTTTCTCCTCCTTACAATCCTTTTGGATATGAGCAATTTTCCCATAGTTCTGTCATTTCACCTTGGACTTCTTACCAGGAGACTTTGATTTGCATTTAGATTCGTATTTAGACTTCATGTCTTTCTTCTTGCCTCTCTCCTTTGATCTACCCTGAATAGAAACCACCTCCTTGGCCATCTCAGAAGATTTCCTCCGCATTTCTTCTAACAACAACAAGGCAACCACATCTTCCATCTTGAAAGTAGTTGTTGTACTTCCAATAGCCATTACCAGATGGTCCCAAGTGTCAAGTAAGGAGCATAACGGAAGCATACAATGATCCTCCTCCTCTATCTTCACACCCACAGATGCCAACTAAACAATAATCATATTAAATGAATTCAAATGGTCTGCTATAGATGCACCTTATTCCATCTTCAAGGAGTACAAATTCTTCCTCGAAAATAACTTATTCACCAGAGACTTTCCCTGATAAATGTCACCAAGTTTCTTCCATAATGAAAATGCAGTCTTGTCGTCATGGACGTCCAGGAGTACAAAATTGGCTAGACAAAGTCTTATCAACCCTCTAGCTTTTCTATTTGTGAGGTCCAATCTTCTTGCTTCATATTTTGTGGCATAGTTCCAGACACAACAATCCAAAGGTCTCTATCCACCAGCAAGTCTTCCATTTTGAGTTTCCACAACTCAAAATTGTCGCCATTAAACTTTTCAATTTCTACTCTACTTGAAGTACTTGCCATCTCAAACTGTAAACAAGACAATCAGTTCTTCTTGTGTAAGGCTCCCATTGAATAGGATTAGCACAAAAAACTAGCCCTACTCACAAGGATAACACAACTGGACAAGCTCTGATACCACTTGTAAGTAAAGCGACGGTGCGGAAATGCCTTCCTAATGCAAAATCCTTAGGAAGGAAGTGCAAAAAAACATGCGGAAATGCCTTCCTAATGCAAAATCCTCAGGAAAGAAGTGCAAAAAAACATTCATTTGAGATGCATATACACAAAAAAAATGATAGAAAAAACACACATAGAGATAACACCAGATATATGTGGTTAGAGTTGTGGGTGGTGAACAGGCTGCAGGAACTAACAAAGTGGATGTTAATAGGATTTAGAAGAGGAAGGTTGTTGCGGAGCAAATTGCCAATTCCATTCATAGGATGAAGTCTCCTGTCCCTATTGGTAAAGGTAAGGATGATTCTGATGATAAGGTTCATGAGATTTCTTTTGGAGAGGGCGTTGTGGGAAATTGCATTGAAAATTTTGATAGGGAGGATCTTTCTGATATGTTGGGATCGGCACGTGACAGTGTCAATGTGCTTTTTAAACTGTTTAAATGGTTCTTTCATGAGATCAATAGGAACAATGTTCATATTAGAAGTATTGCAAGGCTGAGGACCCTTCGATCCAAAGCCAAATTGATAATTTAATGGCTAGTCTCAATACTGTTGCTAATATTGTGGCAGAGGAAACCGTCAATCTAAAACATAGTATGGAGGGAAGAATGTTATCCCTTGAGGAGAAAATTGATAAAATTTGGAATGTGGTAATGAAGAGTGGAGAAACCCCTAAATTCTTGACTATGTCAGACTCTGCGATGGATTTATCCCCTAAAAAGAGAAAGGAAATTTTGTCTACTGATGTTATGGCTATTGAGGGTAAGCTGATGGTGGAGGATTATGCTGTTGTTAAGGGTGCTACTAAAGGTTTTGTTTTGAGTTGTGAGGTAAAAACTAGTGGGATTGGGGTTAGGACTAGAAATAGATTGAAAAATTAGGCTGGGGCCTCGGGTATTGAGGTTTTTGATACTAGGGTTAAGGGACAGAAGCTTACTACTAGTGAGATGGAAGTTGTTGAAATTATGAACAATATGTAGTGGTGTTTGCTAGTTTCTGGCTATTTTTTGGTTGGTGGTTTGCTGACTTTGGGTTGATGGTTGTTTAATGTTGTTCCCTTTTTGTTTCAACTGTTCCTTTTTGTAAAGGGTTCCAGATCCCTTCAAAACCTATCTTTTACCTCTAATCAAAACACCAGATATATGTGGGAAAACCCTTACGAGAGAAAAACCCACACACCAAGTAAAGTCACTTTATATTACAGTAAATAGATTACATACAAAGTTACAAACTTCACTCTCAGATGTTAACTCATAGCAGCATTACCATCGCCTTTGTCGACCTCACTCACAAACTTCTCTTTGCCTCACACACAGTTACAATGCTTGAAAGCATACCATGTAAAAACATACACACCAACCATTAGGTTTTCATTAATTTCATTATCTTCATCAACAAGCTTCCTTTGTCTCAGACCACGTGCACCACCATCTAGCACACATTGATCCACCCAACAATAGATTTGGTTATAGAGAATATTACCATATTTACTTGTTGATGTGTTTTTTATGCACTTCTCAACACAGGAAGTGCGTAGGTGCACTACCTCTCTTGAAAGACAATCTTCCACAATCAAATTGCAGAACACTATCCCAAGGTCTCTAATGTCAAGTCTTGACAGTGCTTGGAATATCTCAGTTGTTTGATGTGATTTGCTAGAATCACAAGGTGGACTTACCGATGAGTTACAAAGCATGGGAAATTGGGTATTGAAATGGAGTTCCTAAGATGGAGAAGTTGTCGTGCGTTTGCTGTAGGTTCAAACAACAGTCTTGAACTCCATTTTTATCATTGGATTTAGCTTTACAATGTGCAATGAACCTTTCCTAAGGTACTTATTAAAAAAAAGGAAAAAGGGTTGGGAAGAGAGAAGGTTCCTAGATCTATAACTAACTGTGAACAGTGATAATGGAGTTCCTGCAAGGGACAGCTTCTTGGAAACAATATTCTACTTAACTAGAAATCTCACAGTCTCATGGAATTTGTGCTATCTTCTAAGGTCTGCAAATGTTTTGTTTGTCATTCACCATATGCATGCATGAAAAAAGATGAAAGTGTGGAGCAGCTTTGAATTTAAGCCCAGACTAACTTTACATAGCTATCTACTATCAGCAAACAACAAAAAGTATGGACTAAGAAGGCATCTACACTGCAGGAATTTTCACAACCACAGAACAACATTTCTAAAATCTATCAAAAGCAAGAATACGGCTAACTAGAACAACAATAAAATCTAAGTTAAGCATCTAACAATGGAGGTTGAATCAAGTAACATGTGAAGAAACTTAGAAAATGAAACAAGTCAATGTATTTTCATTATAAATTTCGGCAACATGTCTTTACAACAACTCAACTCTCTTTGCAAATGAGAGGAGAGCCCTATTTATAGTGCCCAAAAAGTCAAATGAATGGCCAAGATTAATTCTCATTGTGTGGCCAAGTTTCATTACAAAATAGGGTTTCACCAACCCTCAATATATTACAATTTAAAAACAACATTTTGTCCCCTTCCCTATTTTGTCTTCTAGTGACGACACTGTAGCATTTTGTCTTTTTGTTGATTGTTGTTTTACTGTAGCTACTCTTTGGGGAGCTCTTTATCATCAACAAGGTTGTCCTCCTGCCTCTTCGATGCTGTGTATTCTATGAACTTCAGGATGACCAGCTGGAGCTTGTCCACCTTAATGATCTCATACCACAGCACTTGGTAGCTCCACTCCTTTGCATTATCTTCTAACCTCTTCCAGTCCTCATCGTATTTTGTGCCCTGATCCTTGAATAGCTCTGATTGATCGAAGGCATGGGCAGAAAAACTCATGAACTCTACCGTCATTTCACTAGACATCCTATCCTCTATCTTCATATGGAAGTAAGGTTTTACCTTTTCCGGATCCATCTGCACCGCGGGCATGTCATAGTCTGTCATTAGTTTGAGGTATCGGGCACATTCCATTATGATTTCTTTGATCCATTCGATATCTGGATCCACTTTACTCATTATTTATTCCAACCTTTCCTTTTGGTTGTCAAAGTATTGCCACCACACATCCATCAACTAGTGATCGTCCTTGTTGAACAGAAGCTCCCTTTCCCATGTGGCTTTTGGCAACTGAAGGATATCCTCGATCTTTGGAAAGGTGGAGTCGTATGTTGCAGGGAAGTCGATGCAGAGCTTCCTCGTGCCTTCCAAAGATTGCTGGAGATCCAAGAACTTGTTGGCTTTCCAAACAGCCTGGCTAATTCCCATGTTCTCGACATATAGGACTTGTCGGAACTAGCTCTCCGTAGTCTTTTCCAAGTTCTTCCTTCTTTCCATCTTATCAATCTGTTCTTTGGACAACAGTTGGGGTGGGGCCATGGATGTGGTAGGTAGGTCATCCACCGAAGACCATTGCTGAATGTAATCCATCAAAGCAACTACCTGTACTTTAAAATCATCTTTTGAGATCTTGTCCTGCTTTATCAAGTGCACCACCATTGCCACTGACTCCTCAAGATGCCCTACCTTTTGTTCCCTGGTAGCAGTTCCCAAGTCGATGGTGGAGACGTTGTAACTCACCCCAACCTAGCCCACCACAGGCGTCGCTATTTGTACGGCTTGAGACCTAGAAGCATCCATCGTTACCTTGGATTGGATCCTAGGCTTCTTCTCCTTCTTTGTTATGATCTGAGCTCAGGCTAAGATAGCCTCTAGTCTTGCCCTTGGGTCCTTTAGTACAAGAGTTTTTCTTTTGAGCTATTTCTCTAGCCATTCAGGCACAACAGACTTTCCCTTAGGTGATTCACGATCACCCTCGCCCCTCTCGGTCAAGGCTGTCATTCTCTTATCTTCTGAGACCCTCTTTTCCTCCTTGGCAGCATCTCCTTCTTCCTTATCAAAATCTTGGATGAACACAAGGCATTTAATAGGAGACACAGATAATTGCTGCAGGGGACTTTCTTTCTCTCCCATCTCCTCGCCTTCCTTTCCCTTAGTTTGTTCAACCTCGTGCACATGTTCCTTGAATTGCTTGATTTCGAGGCCCTTGATAGCTTGAGCCTCTCCCTCAGGTTTATCTTCTTGCTGCTATCCTTCTTCTTCAAGGGGCGGCCTTTTTGCCTTTTCCTTAGTATCCTTCAGCTACTGGTCCATTTCTTCCTCAAGGTCATCATCGAAGGTCTGCACAATAACCCTACCATTGGTGTCATTTTCCTCATCTCCACTCTCCGAGGAGCCAGTTCCTTCTTCTTCATAGGCCACCCTGTCAATAGTGCGATGTTCATACTCCGAGTGCTCATGGTATTCATCGACCTCCTCTTCAAAGGGATTTGAGGCCTCTTGTTCTCACCTCTCCCACTCCTCAAAGATTAACATGGTGGCTTCCATAGCCGGTGGCCTTGTCGGCGGTTGTGAAGGCTGAGCAGTGGTGAGGACTTGTGCAAGGACCGCCTGAAGAGTGGGATCCATAAGGATCTGGGAGAGCTCGAGGGGGAGATTCTACATATGTCTTGAGAGGGCCTCAAGCATGGTGGGAGCGGGTATTGGTGCAGCCACTGCAGGTAACAGGAGTGACGTGGTGGGCGACATGGCAGTGGAGGAAGGAGGAGTAGTCATGGAAGAGGAGGAGTCAATTACAATCATAGGCTCAGTCGGGGGCGAAGGGGCAAGATGGATAGAGATGTCCACGATCGGCGGGGATGTGGCGACCATAGCCAAAGAGGTAGATGATGGGGTAGCCAAAGCAGGGAGAGCCAAAAGAGGTTTGATTTGATCAATATCTTTTGCTTCTTCTTCCCGGATTAAGGGCTGCTCCGTGGTGCCTTCTGTTTGCTTAAGCCTCTTAGAAGGTGAGCCCCCCGGATCCTTCCTTGTATAAACTTTGGGGTCAGGAGACTACTCTATTTTTGTCTCTTTCTTCTTCTTGGATCTGGTAACTGGAGGAGACTTAGATGTCTCGCCTATTGAAGTGGTGGCAGCAGCGTCTTCTGTGGCACTTGGTTCACTCTTGAGTCCTTCGTACGTCAGGACCACCCCTTGTTGTTTTAATCAGGCTACCTGCCCATCAACCCACTCCTTGGTGCGAGCCAAGATTGGATTGATTATAATATCGAGTTCATCGACCTCCTGCTCATTCCAGTCTATTGTTGGTATTGGCTAATTGGTGACTGCGGGGTACCTAGGGTCCATTATGGTGCCTTCGTCCTCCTCGACTTGATCTGGTATGGGAAACAATTGCACCTTTCTTATAAAATATGCAGCCATCCGCATATAGTGCCTTGCACGCACCTCTTTATCATCCTAAATATCCCCCCAAAAGTCTTCAATGTGGTGGAGATGAGCGAATCTCGGCCCTAGTGCCTTTCTTACATGACCATATGGGTCCATCCACGGGCGAGCAGTGTGTAGAAGAAAATAGTAATCTTTTAGTTCTTTCTCGGAGTTACCAACATACTAGGAAGTTTGTAATTTATACATACCTTGGCCAAGAGTCATGGGATAAGAGATCCCTGCCACGTGTTTACTGCTGAAGACTACCTGTATATGTTGGAGTTGTCGAGAAAGATCCAATAGGATGATTCGGTCGTTGGGGTATTGAGGCAACTTGTTTGGCCTCTTGGTGAAGCCTTGGGCATGGATGTATGTGAACTTTGGGTATTGAATGAAGAGGAAGGCATATTGCTTTAGGAAGGCCCGAGCACTGTGAGAAACCCTCCTTTCGAAATCCCCAACAATCATTCTGATGATGTGGTTGATGAAGGTGTCATTCACTCTACAGTACTCCTTCTTGAAGTTTCGGTACTAGAGCTGGGGTATCTGTCGTAGGCCTTGAGTCTTCGACTCTGCTCCGCATCAGGTGTCACAAACAACCCGTTGTACTGTCTCCGGTCCGCCAAGGAATAGACAAGATAAGAAGTCATATAAAACTTGAAACTCTTCTTCACATTGACGAATTGCTCATGGAAGTAGTCGCTTATTATACCTCCCCAATAAAATGAGATCTTTGTGGTAATGTCTTCATTCCCACGAAGAATTTTCTCAATAAATTACACCATCCACTCTTGAAAGAAGGCCACCGTAGGAAGACCCATAACCCTACTTAGCATTATGACCAGGTCATGGTAATCTTTGTGGAAATCACTGTGGAAGAGTTCGTGAGGAACCTTCACATCGCTACCCCGCTTTTCTTTAAGCTAATGCTGTGTTATCGCGGAATCTAGCAGCGCTCGTTCCACGGATAACCCCCCTACGAAACTTGTCTGTTTCCTAGGATTCGTGAAGTTCAAGTATGCACAACGGGGTAATTTTTGAGTCACCTCGAAGTGCGTTCCCAAGTCTTGAATAGTCAATTCGAGCATTCCACCTTGTTCTCCTCGCAAAGACCTTCGAAACGAGATCTTTCGCGACTTTTCACTGTTAATACTTTGCAAATTACGGAAGATGCAGTAGCACTCAAAAAGTGCGCCCCTGCAGGGAAAATCCAAAATTTGGCTAAGTCTGGAAATGTAAGGGCGCTAAAATTTAGCGCCCCTGCATGAAGTGAAAATTCTAAAAAATGCAAGAGCGCTAAATTTTAGCGCCATTACATTTTTTCTCAACACTTAAACTTTTTTCATTCCTCTGGCACGTTTCTTCACAATTTCGCGTTTTTCGTCAATCGTGCCACTTTTCGTGCCTAAATTTATTGCACGACTTGAGTTAGGTTTTTAATTTTCATTTTGCGACTTAAGTGAATGAATTCATCTCTCATTTGAGTTGTTCACTTTTTATTTTCTCCTCTCCTCTTGCTGTGCGAGTTCCTTTTTCCACTGCATTTCGCGTTTTGAGGATTTTCGCCATTCACCTCTTCAGCAGGATTCGCGTTTTGCTCTGGTAAGTTTTTCGTTTGGTTTTGTCTTCACTCTTTCATTTGTATATGATCTTTGTACATTCGCGTTTTGATTTCTTCATTCACGTTTTCTTTATTTCATTCGCGTCCTCCTCCATTCGCATTTTCCTACACGTTTATGCAGATCCGACCCTGATAAAGCTACGGAACGACTTTGTGCCTTCGTGAGCTTTCCCATTTTATTTTCTTTTGTTTGTTGTTAATTACTTCTGGTATCTCTACGCTTCGCTTTGACGAGATAGAGATATTGGCATTACTGCTGGTTGTTAGTTTTTAGTTATCAAGAATTCGGAACTTCCAACACGTGAAGCATTGTAAACATCTTCTCTGAAAAAAGAGAGAAGTATGAATGTAACACACCCCCCCCACTCCGTGACTTTCGTGTACATTGTGTAATTACTTTTGTGATTTACTATTGTTTCTCTTAGCAGTAAGAAGGGCGCCTCCCCTTTCCGAGAGGAGAGATTCACATCTCACATAGCTGTGGCTGAAGTCCAAGTTGTGTAATCTTTCGAAAGTTGATTACATAATTTTCACCCAACAGTTTTTTGGCGACTCCGCTGGGGAACCTACATACGCAATCTGAGCCTCACGCTTCGGATTGAAGTAGATAAGTTTCCATTTTCTTGCTGTTCTTTTGTATATTGTTAACTCTGTAACACCCTTTGTATTCAGATTTACATTCTGGCGGACCGAATATATACAAGAGGATTGAGGGCTCAAGGAATAACAGATCCACTCTTTGAAGAGTTGCTGCAACGTGATTTCCCATTTACTCTTCCACGAGCAAGGTCACCATTGCAGCGGGCTATAAGCTTCCCTCCACGTAGCCAAAGATCTCCAATCCCAAGTGTTTGGTCAGTTTATCGCAGACGTCCTGTTCAAGCACCTGCTGTGCAACCAGTCATGGCCGCACCACCTGCAGGACCGTGGGGAAATGCTTTTGGTCCCCTCCGTTTGACTCCACCTTTACACGAACTCCCCCGTGTATCCAGGAAGCATCTTCCAAAATTTCAAGGTGATGGCAAACAACACCCCGATGAGCACATATCCGCATTTTACATAGTATGCGGTGTTCTCGGCATTGAGGACGAAGACGTTTCTGTCAGACTATTCATTGAATCCCTTCAAGGGATTGCAGCCGAATGGTTCTTTACTCTTCCCAATGCTTCCATCACCAATTGGGCTACTCTTCGCACTAAATTTGAAGAAAGGTTTAAGCCTGCCGAAGATTCACATGCTTTATTGGCGCAACTCACCACCATGCGTAAAGAAGCTCACGAGCCTATGCGCGAGTTTGTGGCAAAATTCAACAAGTTGGTGACACGGATCCCCAATGATGCAAGACCAACGGATCACAACCTGAAATGCTTCTTCATCAACACCCAATTACCCAAGGTAAGTTTCTACTTGCGTAGGGAAAATCTTGTTAATGTTGCAGCAGCCCAGCAATTGGCTACCAGTCTAGAGGACGACATGATCCTTGCTGGAGAAATCAGGATGGGAACTAACGGAAATAAAAGGATGCAAGCCTCAGGATCTTCAGCATCCAACGCCAATGCTCCCACTGCCAGCTCAAATTTCACAGATCCCATGGTCCAAAGGTTGGCAAATGAAGTTCTCTCTCTTAAGAAGCAGGTGTCAAACAATAACAATGGTAACAACTACAAAGACGTCCCTAGGAGGACTTTTCCTAACTATGCTGGCAACAAAAATCAGAATCGTCTCCCAGCACCTCCAGGACGACTTGCTCTTGAAGCCCCGCCTGCTAACAATGCCGCTGGGTACTATGAGACTGAACAAGATGATTATGCTCAGCCCGAATATCCTGAAGAAGAAAATGCCGATCTCTTCCAAGAAGAAGAAATTGGATCGGCTGGCGACTCCAAGATCAGCTATTTGCAAATGATGGAAGAAGAAGAAGAAGAAGATGATTTGGTGACTGACGCTTATGCTGTTTTTACGCGGCATCAACAAAGTGAACTTGACAAAGCTCAAGCTGCTGCTGCTGTCCTAGAAAAGGAGAAGCCGCCCATAACGATTGCCAAAAGAGGATCTCCTCTCCCTTGGCAACCTAAGAAAGCAGCAAATCCGCAAGTAAGTGCACCCCGTTCTTCTTCGTCAACTCCCATTGTTCCTAAAGCTAATCCTCCCGTTCCAAAGACCAGTGTGCCTTTTGTGAAACCAATCAGTGAAGTTACGGCTTCCAACCTACAAAGTTCTTTCCAGGCTTTCGACATCATTGACCATGCCAAGAAAACCAAGGTTCAAATGTCCGAGGCTGAATACCTCAAAGCCAACCCCGACCAATTTGACAGGCTTGTCAAGTTCGTAAATGATAAAAAGATCTCCCCAAGTCAGGATATTCCTCCTGACGTCCCAGTTACTCCTAAACCCAAAGTGTCACAGAGTAACCTCGTATCTAATCCTCCAACTGCTTCTGGACGCATTGATCCATTTTTCATCTCACTACTTGTAAATGGTTTCAAGCTGAGTAACTGTGTCATAGACTCTGGTGCGTCTGACAATGTGATGCCCGCCAAGGTAGCTACTGCGTTAGGCCTTGAGATGACCAAAACCTTCAGCCGTTGCTTTTCCATGGAAAATAAGCAAGTGCCATTGATCGGTCAGATCAAGGATGCCCAATATGCATTCGCCGCATACCCGGAGAAGAAGATAAAAATGACGGTCCTCGTGGCCGATGTACCAGCTTCCTACGGTATACTCCTCGGACGCAATTTCTGCAAAGATGTTGGAGGAGAGCTAAGTATGGATATGTCTGAAGCAAGAATACCAGTAAAAGGTGTGATGCAAAAGCTGATTCCCGAAAAGGAATCAAAGTTTTCAGTTGTTGAGTCCAATGATCCCAGAGCTCAGATTTTGTTCGAATCATCAGGCGTGGGAACTTACTACCTACAAACAGATGAGGTAGGAGAATCCTCAACTCAAAATGAGCTAGAAAAAGATGATACTTCGTCAACTTCAGATGAAACGTCATCAAGAGATTTGTCCATCTCCGACCATGAATCTTCATCAGAGGATGAAGTCTTGGATTTTGACACTGTTCCAATTGGTGATTCCAACGGTGTCTGGCTGCTCGAGTTCGATGGTAGCTGCTCTTCGACCGGTTCTGGAGCAGGAATGGTTTTCATTTCGCCATCAGGGAAGTTTTTCCCTTTCTCCTTCAAGCTGCAGTTTGATAACACCAATAACACCGCCGAGTATGAAGCCCTGTTACTGGGAATGCAAGTTGCATTGAAGAAGGGTATAAAAAACCTTCATGCGCAAGGTGATGCCGAGTTGATAGTATGTCAAGTGAGAAATCTCTATCAAACAAAGAATGAAAGACTCAGGCATTACCGCAATCTAGTATGGGATTCCATTGAGGAATTCGAGGCTTTCGATATCTCCGTTGTTCCCAGAGAATACAATACTAGAGCTGATTCTCTTGCGATCTCCGCCACGCTCTTGGTACCACACAAAGACTTTCAAGGTTCTACCTACACCATAGAGTTGGTTTTCCGCCCAAGTGTACCTGACAATTCAGAAAACTGGCAGATTTTCAACGACGACCATCAAATTATCGCCTTCCTTGAGAAAGCTGAGAATTTCGATGAATTGTACTTTGAAGGCAGCGATTCTCCACTTCGAGAATCCGTGACCGATCTAGATCCTATCACGGGTGAGGAATATCTCCAACTCAAAGGGAATAAGATCCCTAAAGGATTGGTATCCTTGGAGAAACTTTTTGACAAACATGATCGCCACGTCAAGAAACAACTCTCAGATTCTGACTCATCTAATGAGGTTGAACAGATAAATTTGGGAACTGAGGCCGATCCTAAGATGGTCAACATTGGCAAATGTTGCACGACCGAAGAAAGAAGACAGTTTGCTCAACTACTGCAGGAGTACATCGACGTCTTGGCGTATTCATATGACGATCTAAAGTCATTTCGGCCCAAGGAAGTGCAACATGACATTCCTCTCAAGGTTGGTGCTTTACCTTACAAACAAAAGCAGAGGCAGTACAATCCCAAGATTTCTGGAACGATTTTAGCTGAAGTTCAAAAGATGCTGAATGCGCGGATAATTTTCCCTATCCATCATTCAACATGGATAGCCAATATCGTCCCTGTTCGTAAGAAGAATGGTGAAATCCGCATTTGTGTAGATTTCAGAAATCTAAATCAATTGTCTCTCAAAGACAATTACCCACTTCCAGTGATGGATCAAGTTCTACAAAACGTAACTGGATCCGAGATGCTCTCCATGCTAGACGGATTTTCCGGTTACAATCAAATTGAAGTGAATTCAAGCGATCAACACAAAACCGCTTTCACAACGCCTTGGGGAACCTTTGCGTATCGTAGGATGCCGTTTGGTTTGATCAATGCCGGCGCTACATTCCAACGTGCCATGGATCTTGCTTTCCGTGACATAATGGGTAAGTTCATTGTGGTGTATCTTGACGATCTTACAGTGTTCTCCAAACAACGCCATGAGCATTTCTATCATTTGAGACAAACTCTGGAGAGGTGCCGCCAGCACGGCATTTCCCTCAATCCCAAAAAGTCAACTTTTGGGGTGACAGAAGGTAAACTTCTTGGTCACGTAGTATCTGCTGAAGGAATTAAGATTGACTCAGAAAGAGTCAATGGAATCAAGTCACTCGTTTTGCCATCAAGCAAGAAAGCCGTTCATTCCTTTTTCGGCAAGGTGAACTTCTTGAGAAGATTTCTTCCAGACTTTGCTGAAAAGACTCGTCACATTGTGAACATGATGAAGGGTAATGCCACGTTTCATTGGACGGCGGAAGGAAAAGCAGCGTTCGATGACATCAAGGAGGCCATCGCTCATGCACCCGTATTGGTTTGCCCTAATTACACCAAGGAGTTTGTGATGTACAGTTATGCTTCCGAGCATACGCTATCAGCAATCTTGGTGCAGGAAAATGATGAGGGTTTTGAATCCCCCATTGCATTCATGAGTTGTCCTCTAAAGAATTACGAGTTGAAATATTCTCAGATGGAAAAGCACGCTTTCGCAGTGGTGAAAGCCGTCAAGCATTTCCGGTTCTACATTCTGGGCAGTCATGTCAAAGTCCTCGTTCCAGATTCGACTGTCAAGTCTATCCTCACACAACAGGAATTTGGAACGAAAAGAGGAAACTGGATTGCTAAGATTCAGGAATATGATCTAGAGATAAAGCCTACTAAGCTGATACGTGGACGTGGCCTTTGTCAGCTCATTGCAGAAAACAACCCAGGCGAAGAGATTCCGGAAGATGAGGAGGTCTCAGATGAAGAGGTTGATCCTAGTACACTTCCTATGGTACTATTCGTTAGCACCACTGATGAATGGTTTTCCAACATAGCTCACTTCCTGACATACGGAGAATGTCCTAATCACCTAACTCCGAAAGAAAAAAGGACCGTCAAGCTAAAGTCAGCTAATTTCGTCTTGTGGGATAGCGGCTTGTATAAGCGTGCAATGGATGGAACATTTCTCAGGTGTGTTGATAAAGAGCAACAGCAAAAGTTGCTAAAATCTTACCATGATTTGGCATGTGGTGGGCATTTCTCAGCGCCAGTAACCGCTCACAAAATCCTGAGAGCAAAGTATTACTGGCCTACACTCTTTCAGGACACGTACTCTTGGGTGCGTAAGTGTGAATTGTGCCAACAGTTTGTTGGCCGTCCAAAATTGGCATCTTTGCCGTTAAAACCTGTCGTGATTGATGAACCTTTCCAACAATGGGGCAT
This sequence comes from Sequoia sempervirens, assembly GCA_007258455.2. Taxonomy (NCBI): domain Eukaryota; kingdom Viridiplantae; phylum Streptophyta; class Pinopsida; order Cupressales; family Cupressaceae; genus Sequoia; species Sequoia sempervirens. The sequence goes on from VDFB02168622.1 coordinate 181,385, forward strand.
TGATTTCATAGGTGCAGTGAATCCATCGTCAAGTGCTGGACACGTCTATGTTTTGACGGCTACAGACTATTTCACCAAATGGGTGGAAGCAATACCTACCAAGCGTGCTACTTCAGAAGTAGTGTGCAATTTCTTAAAAGAGAATATTATTTCCAGGTTCGGTGTGCCGAACAAGATTGTTGCGGACAACGCTTCTGCTTTCTCGTCAAATGAGATCACGGAGTTTTGTTTCGAGCATGGTATCACTTTGTCACATTCTTCCGACTATTATCCGCAGGGTAATGGTCAAGCGGAATCTAGTAACAAGAATCTGGTAACTATAATCCGCAAGCTGGTGGACGAGAATCAACGTTTGTGGCACAAGGCTTTGTTTGACGCTTTGTGGGCAGACAGAATAACTCCGAAGCGAGCAATCGGCATGTCTCCTTTTCAGCTTTTGTATGGTTTGAATGCCGAGATCCCTATAACTTTGGAACTACCAGCCCTCAAGTTGGCTAAGGCCATTGAGGATGAGACGTTTGACAATTCTGTCGACAAGCGCATCATGTATCTCTCCGAATTGGAAGAGAATCGAGTTCAGGTGGCTGACCGCATTGCGGAACACCAGGATCAAGTGAAGAAGTTGTTCGACAAGAAGGCCAAGTCTCGAGAATTTCAAGTTGGTGACCTCGTCCTCCTATGGGACAAAAGGAGAGAGCCAAAAGGTATGCACGGGAAATTTGATTCGCTATGGACTGGACCTTTCCAAATACATCAGTTGCATGGTGAAAATAGTTTCTTGTTAGCATACGGAGATGGAACGCCATTTGCCCTTCCTCACAGTGGGCAACATCTCAAGCACTTTACGCAGTAAAGGAGTCGGCGTTGGTATGTAAATACTTTTTATTTTTATTTTTTATTTTTTATTTTTTTTAGTCCTTTCGAGTCTTTGTGTTTTGTTTTTGTCGTCATCATCGCCTGACTCCAAGCCCAATGGATGGACAAAGGCACTTGAATTCTGGATTTCTTCTCCCTTCGTTCTTTTCTAAAGAACAACCGAAGGAAGATCCCCAGCAGGAGCCAGCTGTTATCGCGGAATCTAGCAGCGCTCGTTCCACGGATAACCCCCCTACAAAACTTGTTCGTTTCCTAGGATTCGTGAAGTTCAAGTACACACAACGGGGTAATTTTTGAGTCACCTCGAAGTGCGTTCCCAAGTCTCGAATAGTCAATTTGAGCATTCCACCTTGTTATCCTCGCAAAGACCTTTGAAACGAGATCTTTTGCGACTTTTCACTGTTAATACTTTGCAAATTACGGAAGATGCAGTAGCACTGAAAAAGTGCGCCCCTGCAGGGAAAATCCAAAATTTGGCTAAGTCTGGAAATGTAAGGGCGCTAAAATTTAGCGCCCCTGCATGAAGTGAAAATTCTAAAAAATGCAAGAGCGCTAAATTTTAGCGCCATTACATTTTTTCTCAACACTTAAACTTTTTTCATTCCTCTGGCACGTTTCTTCACAATTTCGCGTTTTTCGTCAATCGTGCCACTTTTCGTGCCTAAATTTATTGCACGACTTGAGTTAGGTTTTTAATTTTCGTTTTGCGACTTAAGTGAATGAATTCATCTCTCATTTGAGTTGTTCACTTTTTATTTTCTCCTCTCCTCTTGCTGTGCGAGTTCCTTTTTCCACTGCATTTCGCGTTTTGAGGATTTTCGCCATTCACCTCTTCAGCAGGATTCGCGTTTTGCTCTGGTAAGTTTTTCGTTTGGTTTTGTCTTCACTCTTGTCATTTGTATATGATCTTTGTACATTCGCGTTTTGATTTCTTCATTCACGTTTTCTTTATTTCATTCGCGTCCTCCTCCATTCGCATTTTCCTACACGTTTATGCAGATCCGACCCTGATAAAGCTACGGAACGACTTTGTGCCTTCGTGAGCTTTCCCATTTTATTTTCTTTTGTTTGTTGTTAATTACTTCTGGTATCTCTACGCTTCGCTTTGACGAGATAGAGATATTGGCATTACTGCTGGTTGTTAGTTTTTAGTTATCAAGAATTCGGAACTTCCAACACGTGAAACATTGTAAACATCTTCTCTGAAAAAAGAGAGAAGTATGAATGTAACACACCCCCCCCACTCCGTGACTTTCGTGTACATTGTGTAATTACTTTTGTGATTTACTATTGTTTCTCTTAGCAGTAAGAAGGGCGCCTCCCCTTTCCGAGAGGAGAGATTCACATCTCACATAGCTGTGGCTGAAGTCCAAGTTGTGTAATCTTTCGAAAGTTGATTACATAATTTTCACCCAACATGCTGATTGATTAACCTTTTGCATCCTGCTGGATTGTCATCCCATGCTGCTTGGCATTCCTCTATGGTAGGCGTTTCCATTTCTTGAAACGTGGGAATATGGAAGGTTTTTGTGATTCCTTCAGCTGACATGTCAGTAAGAATGTTACCATCCCTGTCAACAATTGTCCTTATGTCGAGTTGATACGCCTGTCGACAAGCCATGACCAATTCAGGGGCCACGAGGGATGGAGGGAATCCTGTAGCTTTTGCAATTCCACTTTGTCTTATCAGTCTTGCATTCTTGGTCATTGGATTGACCCCGACCCTTTGTGTAAACTCGTCAATATTGACATGGCTTATATTGGTGTCGGTGATTTCCTTCCAATCTGTGGTAATTTTTGAGTGCAAGGGTTCACCCTGGAACTGGTATTTCATTTGGTCCTTATCCTCTTTTCCCCGAGGAGTCTTGCCTAACTTCTTTCCTTTGTCCTTCTCCACAGCGGCTCCTGAAGGTCTTGGACCCGATTCCATATATTCTGCAAGCAAAGGCGCAGTCAGTGCACTTGATCATGAAAGTGTTCATGTTAGTCAAAATCCCATGAAATCAACTTAAAGTAAACTATTGCTAATAAACTGATACTTCTATCTCCTGGCGATATTAGTCTTTTGATTAAGGGCTTTGGGACAGTTCGGGCCCGGAGGGCCAGACTTCCTTGGTAGGACTGTTGTTTGGAAAGGCCAACAGGGCGAAACGATCCAAGAGATTTCTCCCAACCTAACATCAATAATTAAAAAGGTTCGTAATGAAGAGGACCAAAATTAAGCACGTGGGTCGAGATCATATTTCAAATTTGAGCTCATTTAGATCAATTTAGGAGCATCCATAGGTACAAGGCTGGGAAGCCGTCCAAAGATGGCTATTTGGAACGGCCGAGCAAAAACAGAGTTCCAAAGACAGAACTCCGGGGTCTGGGGCCCGGAAGGCCCAAGGGTGGCCAACAGTTTTACAATTTTCAAGTGATTGGGCCCAAGGGGCCGGGATGCCGCGGTGCTTTCGCCGTCCGAGACGGCAATTGTCAGACAAAAGTCTGGAGGGGGCGACCTAACAAACTGGACTCGAGAAAGAAAAAAGTCATCAATCCATTTTCAGTTTTCAATCGAGCGGATGGAATTCTCCTACAGATACCCGATCGGCGAGACATCAATCATCAGAGTGAAGTCATGGCGAATGTTTCATGTCTCACCGATCGGCGACAGGGAGAAGGAAAATCAGCAGAAGGCTTTTTCTTCAGCGTGAGGTCTCGTCAACTTCCTCAGGTCTTGCCGACCACCACAAAACAAACAAGCACATTGGCAAGAGATCTTTGAGGTAGAGAGATGTCTTGGCGAGATCTTTTGGTCTTGCCGACCGATGGCAGAAAAGAAATGCACATCGGTGATAAATCTTTCATCGATGTAATGTCTCAGTGAATCCACAATGTCTTAATGACTACCAAAAGGAGGACCGGACTTGGCATCAGCGTCAGATGTTGGATTTTGATTTTGAGTTTTCACAGCGATGAGATGCCTGGAGCCCGGGGGCCAGAAAGACGAACATGATTTTCCACTTGGCGATGGGGAGGGGCGGAGTCCCGGATAAAGGAGCCCGACATGGTCGAGGAAATTTAGCATTTAGAGTGGGATCCCTAGTGGCAAATGAAGGCTCGGGCCCTGGAGGGCCGAAGGATGCCAGGCATTCACCGTTCGCAACAGTGAAGACCACACGGAATCCCAGTGACTGAAGTCTGAGAACCGAGACCTGGGGATCTGGAGGGCAGTCAAGAAATTTCAATAGCAGACGATGATTGGGAGGGTGGAACCCAAGGAACGAGAGGATGAGACCCTTTTTCTGTCAGAGAACGGCAGGAGAGGAGCAGAATCTCGGACGCAGAAGCCCGAAGGCCCGGGAGGTCAAAACGGAGGTCGCTTTTCGCTCTCAAAACTCAAGTTCTGAACATGCCAAATGGCGAACTGCCAGCGGAAGTCCAGGGGTTTTGGGCCCGAGAGGCACGGATGCCCCTACGAAGAATGACCGCGTGGGGATAAAGCTCCGGATCGACCCCGAGGGAACTACATGAGCTTTCCCGATTTTTGGGGACATGGGTTTTGTTTGTTGTGTCATGTTTTATCATTCACATGTCCTTTTAATTGTTTATTGCTCATTTTAAGCTTTAAAAATCATGAAAACATTGTTTGGGAGGGTGGATGGAAAACCTACCTCAAAAAATCGTTGTGGAGAGGTGTGGGATCCACTAACGGTCGGCAAGGTGACAACAATGGGTGCGAGCGCGAAGGTCTCGAAGATGGTGGGCTCCTCTCTGGCAAGCTTTGACCTCTCTCTGCAACATTGACAAGTGAGAATGACAGGTTTGTGCAAGTTATTTATACCCCAACCGCCATTAATGGTTGCATTAAATGCATGTATGACAGAAAATTAGGTTGGTGGATTTTGAATTCGTGGACGGTGGTGGGAGATCCGGGGTCCGGAGGGCGGGAGGACGCATGGAGGTGGCCGTCTAGAAAATTTAGCTCGGAGGTCACCTATGACAAAGAGGAAGTAGGGGCCTGGAGGGTGGAGTTCTGCCAAAGGTCCGTCGTCAAACAATGGCAAAACCCTCACGGAGCTCCGGAAGCGGAAGTCCGAGGTCTCGGGCCTGACAAGTCCAAAAGCAGCTGAAACTTTGTAAACTTCCACCAGATGGAGAATAGGGATCTGGGCTCCAAGGTCTGGGAAGATGCAACCCATTTTCCATCAGGAACGACAGACACAACAAGGAAACCCATCTAGGGAAACTCGTAGAGGCAGGCCCGACCGGGTCCAAGTCCACTGGCAGAGGCAAACCACCAGAGAGACCCCGCAAGGTGCCAAAACTTGACAAAATTAAAAGGGAGCAGTATGGTCAACTTATGATGAGACTTCGAATGTATGTTGACCACCCAGGACATCAAAATGGGTCACGCAAAATGAGGCGGCGACAAAAATGACCCAGCACGGTGAAAGAAAAGAGGGTCCCCGTTCTAAATGGGGCGTGTGTGCTGAGGGCACAACATTACCCCTATCAACCCTTGAGTCATATCATGCATTTAATGCAAATATATCATTATCATGGAACACAACTTTTGGTCCAATGATCGTTGATTCACAACAGCGATGTAGAATCAACAAATGAATTCATGCCACGTGTCGAAACATCACTCGTCCATCACTTTGACTATCATATCAATATATCGACTCATTCCATGTGGTCCCCACTATCACCTCAATATCCATGTCACTATTGTACAACTGACGTCACCATCCACATAGACTGGTCCCACCATCCATTGGTCATGTCGCCAAGTCGGGAGAAAACTTAACTTCACAACCTCTAGTCGAAGGTTAGGAAATTCCATAAACTCGTGACAACAAGAAAGGGATCACCAAGTCAGGTGAAACCCGAACTTCAGAACCTTTAGTCGGGGTTAGGAAAATCCTGAAATCCGTGACAAGGAGATCACCATGTCAAGAAGTTATGAAACTTACGAACCCCATGACATGAGTTTCGAAGTTCAGGAATCCAACAATCCTGTGACCAGCTTGATGTCACCAAGTTATAAACTTTCAAAACCTCGCAACTTAGGTTTCTAGGTTAGAGATTTCAGCGATAGGCTGACAATGAAAGCGAACAAAAGGGAAAAATGACAAGTTATTAACAGAGGTTCGAGCCAACAAGTTGAGGCACATTTTCCAACATAATGATTCTATTCATCCTCTCAGACACACCATTTTTTTGTGGGGTTCCAGGTGTAGACACTAAAAAATGTCTTGAATGATATCATACACTTGAATCAGGTATACTAACATCATTTCGTCTTAAAACCCATCCTCTTTGTGCTTAACTAATTAAATTAGCCTAGCTAATTAATTAATGGCATCATTTTCACCTATTAACCCAATTCATTTAATTGGGTTAATTCACCGTCCCTTTCATGCTAACACTTCATCCTATTAAATTAAATAAATCAAACTATTTAATTTAAATCCCTAAATCTTCTTATTTAATTAAATAACCCTAGGTTATTTAATTAAATGTGATTCCACCTTTCCCCCATTCATTAAAACATTTTATTTAATGAATATCATCTAATTCTCCTAATTTCCCTAATTGCACAATTAATATTGTTTAATTATCAATTAAATCTAATTCCCCCCACTTCCAAGGGACTATTCCTCCTTTGCACATTCCTCCAGAAGGAATATTCCTATGGAATATTCCTTCCCCTTTTGCATAATTTAATTTAGTTTTAATTAACACAATTATCCTTTTCCCTCACCCATGAGAATATTCCAAAGAATATTCTCTCTCCTCACTCATTTGAAAAAGGGAATATTCCTTTTCTCAACAAACTTACTTAGATTCTCAAGCAAGTTAACTTGTCACCTCTTGGGCAAGTTGAAAATGTGTTTGTTTGGACAAAGGAGAACCCTTGAATAGATCTCATCTTGCATTCTCATCCATTGATGAGAATCCATGATCCATGCCTTCATTTTCTTCCATCCTTGACCATTGATTGACCTTTTTTATCTCAACCATTCATTTCTCATTTGCTTTCTTATAAATAGGTCACTATTTGGCAACAAATGGATCCATCTTTCAGAGAAAACTTATGTTGTTGAAATCATTCACACTCACACTCATATTTAGCACACATTTAGTATCTTTTAGTTCATTTTAATTTCATTAATTAGCTTTAAGCTTCCATTAATGGCTTCCATGATCACAAAATGCATCCATTTAGCTTGTTAATAAATTAGGGTTTCGATCTTCTAGGTTAGAATCCTTTTAGAATTGGATTAGCATTTGTATAACTTCATCATTTAGCATAAAATCATGTTTAACTAGCTTGCATCATGCTTATTCAGATTAAAATCATGTTTACATACACATCTCACAACCATTCCATCAATTTTCTCCAATAAAACTAACTAGGGAAAGCTCAATTATCCATGAGATTGGGAAAGGTTCGTCGTTCCACATCAACGCGACACCACTCCCACAATGGGATAAGTTTTGAATGGATTAGACTAGACATTTAAACGCTTTTGTAGTTTAGAATGCTTAGTTTTGATAAATGTTTAGTTTAACTTTCATTTGAATGATCTTGTTGAGATTCAACGTTAGTGGCTTTGATATGCTTTGATTCTTCATGGATCAAGCGTAATCGACCCATACTAATCCATTTGATCACATCGAGAACTATTTTCTACCTAGGGATTCCATTGTATGAATATTAATTTTCAAATTCTCTATTGTAATACTCGTCTCCATCATCAGATCTGAGACACTTTAACTTTTTTCGTGTTTCATTCTCAACCAAAGCTTTCCACTTTTTAAAAGTTTCAAATACTTCTAATTTTTGTTTTAGGAAATGCACCCATGTTTTCCTAGTTGTATCATCAATAAAAATAACATAATAGAAACAACCACCAAGAGAAGATACCTGAGCTAGTCCCCATACATCTGAATGCACAAGCATTAATTTCTCACTCTTCTTCTCTTTCCCAACTTTGAGAAATTAGACTCTTTTATGTTTTCCATAAACAATTTTTTTGTAGAACTCCAAGTCAATCTGCTTCAGACCTGGTAGCAAATTTCTAGAGTGAAGGATCTTCATCCCTTTCTCACTCATGTGCTCAAGTCTATAATGCCACAATTCTATTTTTTTCTCTATAACAAGTGTCATAACTATCTTAGTAGAAACTATTTCTATAACAGCTAAGGTAGAATTAGTATTACCAGTACACAAATACAATGTGCCTTCCTTTTCACCTTTAGCTACTACTAATGCACCTTTAGTGACCTTCCAAACTTTGTCTAAAAAGGTAACTATACAACCTTCACAAACTAGTTATCCTACATAAATTAAATTCCTACTCAAATTTGGAACATGCCTTACCTCCTGTAGCAACCATTCATTTCCATTCTACAACTTGATTTTTATCTTTCCTTTTCCAACAATCTAACAGGGTTCATCATCACCCAAATATACCTTTCCAAAATCACCTTGGACATAATCTACAAAATATTTCCTATGGGTTGTGGCATGAAATGAAGCCCCTGAATCTATTACCCATAAATCATTAACATTATCTAAACATAGAATTAAAACATCCTGTAATTTATCACTTGCGACATTAGCTTCCTTACTATCATCATCTTGTTCGTCTCCTTGTTTTCCCTTTTGAGACCAACAATCCTTCTTCAATTGTCATGGCTTTCCACAGTGCCAACAATCCATTCTTCCTCTGGATTTAAATCTGCCTTTCTTTGACTTCCATTGTGACTTCCCATGATTTGTTGGGCTTTTTCCTCTCTCCTTTGTTCTTCCCCCGTTCTCTATAGTCAAAGCATTACCCGATGTTGAACTCTCACATGTTCTTTTCTGTCACATTTCCTCGCTAAGGATAACACCAACATCATCAAATTTCAATGTATTTGAACCAAAGACAGAGTTACTTACATCCATTACCAAGCTATTCCAGCTTACTGGCAAAGAACATAAAACCAAGAGATCCCTTAAATCTTCATCAAAATTCACTTTTACAGAAGTTAACTGACTAGTAATCATATTAAATTCATTTAAATGATTTGTCATAGATCCACCTTCAATCATTTTCAAATTAAACAAACGCTTCATGAGAAATACCTTATTTGAGGCTAAGGGTTTTTCATCCAATTTAGCCAAAGTTGTCATCAGATCCTCTATTGTCTTTGCTTCTGATATATTGAACGCCACATATGGTGCCAGCCACAACCGAATGGTTCCTAGTGCCTTTCTATCCAGAATCTCCCATCCTTCATTGGACATCATAGCTTATTTCTTTGATTTTCCTTGTAATGGTTGCCATAGATCCTTTTGATACAAATAATCTTCCATCTGTATCTTCCATAATTGATAATTCTAGCCATTGAACTTCTTAACCTTGAATTTTCCTTCTTCCATTGTTCCCACTCAAAGCTAGAGGTTTCCTGCCAATCAACCGAAATATGCATGGCTCTAATACCAGTTGTTAGGGTTCAGGTAGATTGGAGCAATAAACATTAATAATTGTATGTAGATTAAGTAACCTAGAAATAACAATGAAGAATAACACAAAAGAGATCAACACAAAAATTTAACGTGGTTCACCCAATATGGGCTACATCCATAGAAACTCAGCCACCCCAATGTTTTTATTATCTAGAGCAAAACGTATTACAATCTCGTAAATCACACACCCCCCGTAGCATACATCCCAACCGCTTATAACAAGCTTTTTGAAAGCTTCTATAATTAGGGTTTTGCAAGGTCATTTTCATTTGAAGTGTTAATGGGAAAACCTTAACATGTCAATGGGAAAAAAAAACTTGACGTGTCAACGGGAAAAAGCCTTGACATGTCAGTGGGAAAACCTTGATGTGTTAATGAAAAAAAAATCGAGGTGATGCCTCGAACCCCATTCATACGTTACGAGTGTACAAAATTTGCATAATCGGTCGCCACATACCAACAACTCATGTAGTCAAATTACATAGAATATTTTGCATATAATATGCCTAAAATATGTCAAATAATATTTGCTCAACCTAACTATACTCTATCAATGCCTACAAATTGTATGATACGATCAGGTATGAAACCGTATAGATGTACGAAATATACCGCTAAGTGAAAATTTCCTCTGATTCCCTTAGGACAAAGTGTCCAATTTTGATGATTTTAAAAATGATCTTTAGTTTATTGAAACTTCCAAATGTGATGGCAAGGTTTTCTCCAAAATTTTAGCTACTTCCAAGATCTAGCAACCTTCACCCAACTCAAAACCCAACCTTCACCCAGCTCAAAACCCTTGTAGATCTAACCCAATATGTTAGATTTTGCTAAAATAAAAGTCAATCTTGACTTTCTCTTATGCCTTGGATTCAATTGTGAGGTCTTTGAAACCCCAAATCACACCCAACAAATTCTTGAAGCTAAATTATATCCCTTAGATATGGGAAATATTCTACAACATTGAAGATTTGATACCATGTTAGAAATATGAAATGGATTGATAAAACAAGGAGCTTTAAATGAGAGAAATTATAATCTACATAAAGTAGAAAAACATAAACAATGCAAACCAGTGAATCTGAGAGATATGTAATGTTAGAATGATAAAAATGCATTAAGAGCTTCTAAGATGGAAAATGGGTATGCAAGAGTGCCCAAGAGTATGCAAATATAAGCTAGATAGTGAGTTTATATAGAACTAGGGGGGGATGGAGGTGGAAATTGAACCAATAGGAAGTGAGCACCAATATTAAATAAACCGATGAAAATAGAAAATTCTCCACCATTTTAGAATGGTGAAACCTCATCACCTTATTTCCTAGTTATTAAATGATAAAATCACTATATTAGATCCTAAGCAAGCTTAATAAAAATGTAGAAAAAATATATGACTAAGGGAAAATAAATTAACCCACTAGGGAAATAAAAACCTACACTAACACCCCACTTAAGCATAGATTAGGTGGGTGAAAAGAAGATGGTTCTTGACAAATAAATCCATGTTAGGTACCCACGTATATTTAAAATTGCCCCCCCCCCCAAAGAATAAGAATCCCCCTCCCATGACAAGGAAGTACACCCCCCATAATAGAGAGAAATGAAGTGGAAGGACAAAGAAGCCACCCCCCAAAGAGATCCAATAGTAGATGCTAAGAATTGGATGTAGAAGATGGTCCATGATCATCAAACAACATTCCTCCCCTTAGGAAGAAACAAAACCAAAGGTGTACACAAGCTATCTCTTCATTCTTGAAAGGAATATGTAAGAACACTCAAAATGTATGAAGTCTTTAAACTTGGCTCAAGTGTACCCATGTCAATGCTAAAGGCTCTCACAATCAAATCAGGCATTCTAAGCCACACTATTGAAAGTGAAAAAATTAGAATCACCTAGAGACAAATGTAGGACACAATCTAAAGACTCAAGTATCTCCTCTGAAGATTTCTCCTTCAAATATCAATCCAAAGTATCCATACTCATGTCAAATTATGATGAATTATCATGTAGAGGATGAACAAGAGGGTCAAACTGTTCCCTCACAACAACTAAAGAAGAATCAACTCCCTCAAAGAGAATATTAATGCAATCAATAATGTCTCCCAAATCTGCAATATACATCTCCATAAACAAGTTTGAAATACCTGTCAAGAGATCATTCCACAAAGATGAAGGATATTATGCACCATGCATATAAGCTCCATGAAATTTAACAAATGAGTAGGATAGTGGATCAATATGATAAATATTTCTATGTTAGATAAGTATAAGTATTAGTAGACTCCTTACTAGTGGCAACAAAATAATAAGTATAAGACTTATAAGAGACCATAAGCCTTAGTAGAGACCATAAGGAAATCCAGCTATTGGTGATTCTTATTACTCTTAGAAGATTATGAAACTTTAGGAGTTAGGTTCTTAATAGTCATCCAGAGGTTGTAATCCTATCTATATTGAATCAAGGTTTAAATAATTGAAATATACTAGGGCACTATTAAGATGTGTATACCCTAAACCCTAAACCCTAAAACTTGACATTAACAATATAACACTAAAACCTAAAAAAAAAAATTAATCCCTACACCTCAATGTTCAACCCTCCTTTATCAATTGTAAACCCTAAATCCTATATGCTAAACCCTAAAATGTGGCATCAATAATTTAACACTAAAACCTGAAAAAATAAATTTAATCCCTAAACCCTCAATGCTCAACTCTCTCTTATCAATTTTAAACCCTAAACCCTAAAACCTAACATAAATAATTTAACAATAAAACCTAAAAAAGAAAAATTAATTGCTAAACTCTCAACACTCAACACTACATCACCAACCCTAACCCCTATAAGCTAAACCCTAAAACCTAACATTAATAATATAACACTAAAACCGAAAAAAAAAAATTTAATCCCTAAACCCTCGATGCTTACCCCTCCCTTATCAACCATAAACCCTAAACCATATATGTTAAACCCTAAAATATTACATCAATAATTTAACACTGAAACATAAATAATTAAATTTAATCCCTAAACCCTCCCTTATCAACCATAAATCTTAGGTCCTAAACTTTCCCTAAAATTTAACATTAACAATTTAACACTAAAACCAAAAAAAATGATTTAATCCCTAAACCCTCAATTATCAACACTGTATCATCAACCATAAACCCTAAACCTTATATGCCAAACCCTAAAACTTGACATTAACAATTTATAATACTAAAACCTAAAAAAATAAAATTTAATCCCTAAATCCTCAACGCTCAATGCTCACTTAGCAACCATAAACCCTAAACCCTATACATTAAACCTTAAAACTTGACAATAATAATTTAAAACTAAAATGTAAAAAAAATCCCTAAATCCTCAATGCTCAACCCTACATCATTAATCCTAAATCCTAAACCCTAAATCCTTAATGCTCAACCCCACATCATTAATTATAAATCCTAAACCCTAAACCAAATATGCTAAAACCTAAAAATTGATATAAATAATATAAAACTAAAACCTAAAAAAAAAGCTCACTCCCTAAATTTTCAACATGCAACTAGCCATCATCAACCCTAAACCCTAGGCCTGAAACCTTAAACCCTATGCGCTAAACCCTAAAATATTACATTAATAATTTAAAATAAAAAAATAAAAAATTGAATTTAATCCCTAACCCTCAACACTCAACCCTTCATCATAAACCCTAAATGTTAAACCCTAAACCCTAAAACCTGACATTAATAATTTAACACTAAAACCTAATTTTTTTAATTTAATCCCTAAACCCTCAACATTGAACCCTCCATCATAAAATATCAACCCCAAACCCTAAACCCTAAACCATGAAGATTTTAGAGAGGGAGGGAGAGAGGTACAAAGAGAGAGAAGGAGATGGAAAGATAGACATTAATTTAATTTAACCTAATACCTTAAAACTTGACATTAATAATTCAACACTAAAACCTAAACAAAAGTTAATCCCTAAACCCTCAATGTTGAACCCTCCATCATAAACCGTCAACCTTGAAATGTAAACCATTAATAATTTATAGAGAGATATAAATAAAGAGAGGAGGGAGGGGGGAGATGTATATATGGGAGAGAGGGAGAGAGAGAGAGAGAGGGGAGACAGAAGTAGAGAGGGAAGGAGGGAGAGAGAGGTAGAGAGGGGGGAGAGAGAGGTGAAGTAAATAAGTGAAATAGAGAGTAGAGAATGATGGAGAAGAGTGGAAGAGAGAGAGAGATGTATGATGGGACAAGGGGGAGAGAGATTTTATCTTCTCAAAAACATGAGTATGTAACAATGCACTAGTGTTTCTATGACAAGAAAGGAAGGGAGTGCGAGGAGAGCCATTTTTCTTCATAGAAACATGAGTGCATTATAATTCACTCATGTTATTAGCTACTTTGGGAATTTCCAACCATTAAGGTTTGATTTTCCTTTGGCATCCAACCCAAAGGGTTGGACTTACATTTCAATGACCACAAACATGTTTTTGGATTTTTTTTAAAACAATAGAATGACAAGTGTGCTCTTCATCAAGTTTGCATGTCTTTTAATATCAAGTTAAAAAATAACATAGTAACATTGAGCTCCCTCTTATATTTATAACCATGTAATTATTTTATGCTTCAAATATTTAGAGGTTTTTATCTTTAATTTATTTTTCTAGTATCTTCATTTTTTGTCAAAACTCTACATATGGTATTTTTTGTCTTATTTTTTACTTGTTCGTTGAAATTTCAAAAAAAATACATTTTTACAAACTAGACTTTATTCTTTACACATTCAAAAAAATATTTTTGATTAGTATCCAAAAAAAATTAAGGGGGAGCATGCTCAAATTTTTATTTTTTAGGATGTGTCCACTTTGAAAATTAGTAAAAAATCATATAATTCATTAAAAAATTAGCAAAAAAATCAAGAATAAACTACATGGTGTTAGCTATATTTTCATTGAAGGAATTTTTGAAATACTAGTTTTTTTTAACATTTTAGGGGGGCCACACTAGACACCATGCTATATTTTTTTTGATAAAAATAGGAGCACTTTGTGTGGCTCTTATTTGTACAACTTAATTTCCACCATTTTTTTTAAATAGTATTTTAGAAAGTAGATTTAGAGAATTGTGACTCTTTTTCTTGTTGTGTCTTCAAATTTTGCGTGTAAATATCTTTAATTTCCCATCCAAGATCAATTTTTCCTATCTCAAAAAACAAGTAACCATTTAAGATCCCCTTTTGGTCCCCCATTTCCCCACACATACCCTTGGATAGAGAAAGTAAATCTATTGCAAGTACTAGAATATGCAAAGAATCATTACGGGTTTTAACCCTTCCATAAAATTGGAACACAAATATACCTTTCCTTTATCAACAATCTACTTGGTATAGTTGTATCCAAAGAAAACCTCTCCTCCACCATAATTTACATATGTAAAAACCACTCTTTATGAGGATTCATATGGTAGGAGTAACCCAACTTAATAAGTCAATTATTATCACTAATAATTTTAGAAAAATAAATAAATTACCATTATCCTCATCATTGAAAGACTCTTTTATAGATGAATCTACTATTTTTATTATTTATGTATTCCTTCTTCATATTTCCTTTGTTTCCATACTTCTAACACCTTACTCTTACACAAGGTCTTATATCATTTAGAATTTGATCTATCTTTCTTCTTATTCCCTTTAGGTCCTTTTCCTTTGGACCTTTCCTAGTAAATGAAAAGCATATTTCAATCCTTCATTCATGGATTTTATTCTCAACTCTTCTAAAATTAAAGTAGTAGTTGGGCTAACCATTTTTGGCTCTACACTACCACCACTGAAAATAATTAGATTTTCACAAATATTGAGTAAAGAAGAAAGCAATAAGATACTCTTCTTCCAACTTAACATCTATAGAAACAAAATAACTTAAAATCAAATTGAACACATTTAAATGATTTGTATTAGAATCACCATCTCTCATTTTTAATGAATACAACTATTTTTTGAATAAAAATTGTTAGTAAGAATTTTAGTTTGATAGATATCACATATCCTCTTCCAAAAATTGAATGCAGTCATCTCCTTGGAAACATTCAAGAGAACAAAATCAACAATCTATACAACCAAATTGTTCCTAGTACCTTCTTGTCTAGTTCCAACCAATCTTCATTAGACACAATTGATATCTTGGTTTATTTTTAAATAGACAACCATCAACATATTTCTTCAAGTAGATCTTCCATCTTTAAATTCTATATTTTGCAACTAATACCATTGAATTTTTCAATATCCATACAAGAAGTAGAAGCCACATTTTCAATCTTTTATACAAATATATAAAAATACACAATACAAAAGGTCCCATTGCAGCCAAAAGACATTCAACGCTTAATGAAAATTCATCCCTCTCTATGTAGGACCATTAGTTTTAATATCAAATCTTGAGAAACAAGATAAAATTAATACACTAAAATATCTTACAAGTTAATGCAAATATGAAATATAATTGCCTATGGACAAGGATTACCAAATGATGTTTATGTGATTGTACAAAATAAAAAATAATAAATCAATAAATTATATGACACAAGTGAAGAGCACACAATCTACTAAGAGGGGTGGTGAATTAGTAGACCTACTTAATTTAAAATTCTCAACTTCAACACTAATTACCGGATCATGCAACTTAGAACTTTTGTTGCAGTTATCAAAATATATGATTTTACTTAGCAAATCCTACATAAACAATCAAAACATAAAATCATAATGCACACACATGAATACCAAATGTACGTGGAAACACAAGATGGGAAAAACTACGGTGAGAAAAGTTGCTTGGATCTACTGTCCAAATCCAACCTCACAAAGCAAAAATACTCAAGTGAAATTTACACACTGAAGTAGACACCGACCTACCAAAGACACCAATCCCCTGAAGTGTATGTAGGAACCAACCTACTAGAGACACTAATCCCCAATTGAATGAATACAATAGGTAGAACACTAATCCTACCGTATTACAAAGATAAAACATGTAGATCTTCAATGCAACTCATACATGTGTTGGGGTTACTACTGACACTCTTCCTTACTGCAAACTATCTTTTAATATAGGTACACACACTGGAATGGAAAATCTCTCTTTTATCTTCACCACCTTCTCTTCAACTTGCACTAGCAACCAACTCTTCTTCACATATGTATAATTCTAATTCATGCAGATACACTTTGATTCATTAAAATGCATATGAATATTTGAAATATATACATGACATTACATTTAAACTCTTTCATGTTAGCTAGGGATCTGTAAAGAGCCAGGATGACATAAGGTGGGCCTAAATTCAAATTACATGAAACATGTAAGTTGGTCCAAAATAAAATTTATTACCACAAGCAAAACATGATGTCATGTGCTACCACAGGGACCTTAACTAGGTCCTATCCTAACACCACACACAATATTTGAATTTTGCACACTACTAGCCATTACCGCACATGCCTTGAACTACAATTGGTTGAAAAATAGGAACATAGAGCTTTCTATCACTTCAAAATTATTGCACATTGAACATATCCTCTGAAAAAATAGGAACATGAAAGAACTAGTGTAGGCATACTCTCCTCTAAAACTACAAAGCAAACATGCATTTCTAAAAGAAATACAGACCATAATTATACTACTAGAAAAATATTTTTTCCCAAAAGATATCCTTGAATAGAACCATACTGATATAGACTTCCGAACCACCACTATCATAGAGAATAGATGAAAACATGATATTTTAAGCATACAAGAGTCATACAAATACTCCTTAACAAATAATAATATATATTTCTTGATCTTGTATCTCGACAGTAAAATTGCCAACACTTAACAAACTGAACTTCTGACATACAACATGAAACATAAATCTTCTGCAAATATTTTGCAACTCAAATTGATAAGTTGAGGGGAATATAATCATAATTCAACTTAGCCTAAAATAGAGAACACTGTTGACATCAAGCTTCTAACTACATCCTCTAACATCAATGGCATTACTGATAACCTTTGCAATTAGTAACAACCTATGTTCAATAATCTCCCCCTTTGTCATTGATGGAAAAAAAAATACTAGACCACTAAAAATAAATTCTAACTACCAAACTAGTTGGATACACGCAAACACAAATCTCCTCCTTTGAATGATTTATTTTCTGTAATATTTTCACTCTCTCCCCTTTTTGGAAAATGTAGCATTTTGAGTCCAATATTCTTTCTAAGCAATTCAACATTTTAAGTTTCACTCTCTCCCCTTTGAAATCAATGGAAAAGGGTCAAAATATCTCCCCCTATGATTTAACCTCTGCATAAACATCCTTCAACCCATAGGAAAATACCTTCAAATGTAGAGAAATGTAGAGCATTTCTCTGAATTTCCCTAACTGCAACAATATTTATTTCTCCTCTTTTGTTCATTTCCAGTGCTCTGAACAATCCAAACACTTATTTTTTGATGAAATCCCCTTGATTTCATGCTTCATTACCTCTAAGAATATATTGCAAGACCACCTAGCCTTCTTGTGGTAGTGAACCATCA
This sequence comes from Sequoia sempervirens, assembly GCA_007258455.2. Taxonomy (NCBI): domain Eukaryota; kingdom Viridiplantae; phylum Streptophyta; class Pinopsida; order Cupressales; family Cupressaceae; genus Sequoia; species Sequoia sempervirens. Next base: position 199,349 of record VDFB02168622.1, read on the forward strand.
ATTTTTGGGGTATTTCTATGTCCTCTTATAGTCTTAGGGTTTTTCACCTAAAAGGAGAGAGATAGAACCCTAAAATTGAAGTGGTTCATTCAAACTAAGGAATGCATGATGTAATTATGACTAAATGAAATGATCTAAATGCATCTAATTGATAAAATTGATTGATTATGAATGCAAAACTGATGAAATATGCAATGTTTGAAAACACAATGATGTTTGCAAAAGGCTTAAAAAGATGAACAAAAATGCAAATAGAACTAAACAAAAGGTTGTAAAACTGAATGTGTGCACTTGTAATACTGATGAAGATTGGAAACCACTCTAAAAACTTGGAAAAGCTAAATTTTTAGCTAACTGGGACTCATTTGCCACCCTGGGCGAATCAGTCCTAGGTCAAGGTTTTCTGCCCAGAAACTAGTTTTTGCTTACTAGGTATTGGAATCTGCACTTGACTTTGATAGCCACCTCAAATGGGACTCATTCTCCATCCATGGTGAATCAGTCCTTTTTCACTTTTCTACAAATTCAAATCTTAGATTTGCAGCTTGTCACCTACACAACACTTTTTGACAGAAACCTGGATCAAAATCTCAAAAAATACCTACAAAATAGCTTAAAGTTTGTTGTCTAATGGGGGTTTTCCTTGGTCAAACCCCTAATCAGATAATAAAACCTTGAATGAATAAAAATCTACATAAAACTCTAGCCTTAAGTGTGATAAAGACTTGGAAAATCTGAAGTATGACAAAACCCTATTCTAATATGCTAGAATAAGATGAAAAAATGTGATTTGGATGATGCAAGAATTCAATCCTAGAAACCCTACAACATATCAAATGAATGTAAATGACATGCAAATGTAATGCAAACCTTAATATGAAGATAGAGAGAAAATGGAAGATGGAATCACTTTGAAAACAAGTCTTTAGGTGTGATTTGATGGCTAGTTGCATCTCCTCAACCTAGATTTCTCCATGATTCACCATAGGAATCCATTATCAACTCTTTTCAATGTTGAATCTTGAACAAGAAGTGAGATTGAATGCCTGCAAAAACCCTAGTTTGCTACCCTAAAGCTTCAACTTTGTTGTAGAAAATGCTAATGAAATTTATTGTGAAAGACTCTTGATACTTAACTTTGGATCTTGCTTTGTAAAAATGGCTAAGAGATATGAAAAATGACCTAAAATGTGTATTTATAGGCATCAACACCTAATTTTCCTATTATTTAGACCTAAGATGTCGAAATCCACCAAAAAATTAAGTTGAATTGATTAAATTCCTGCTCAAAATTGAATTTTCCCCCAAAAGGGACTCATTCGCCCAAGGTGGAAAATGGGCTCCACTAGTGGTTTTTGGAGATGGGTTTTTAAGATATGATTGAATTAAGTGTTGTTTGTAAGGATTTAGATGATTTTTATGTGGAACAGACCTCTAGATCAAAAATAATGGGTCTTAGGGGCCTATAAATGTCATTTTGAAGAAATAATAATGTAGGGATACTCAAAAGTAGGTCCAAATTAAGTGTGAAATTGTCTCTTTTCTCAAGAGTGTCCAATTTTCTATGCCACATTTAGTCCACACTTTAGCACCCATATGACTGTACGTGCATATGTAAGCTAAAAGACTCTAAACAGTGCACTTTATTGCATCAAAGGATACCTATTCAAAAGGAAGGAGAATGAAGCCCCCAATGTAGTTATCTATAATACCACAACATTAGGAACCACATCCTACAACACAAATTCGTTAATTGTCCAAAAATACTTTTATCTAACTTCTAGAAATCAAATTCAAGGGTAGATGTATGCCCCCCCTTGATTCCACTTACTTTACGGAGGTGGAATCAAGGTAGAAATTTAGCCACATCGAATAAGGAACATCATACCATAGGGAATTTCCAAGTACTATGCCTCTTAACGATAGATGGTTAATGATGGCAGGTGCAAAATTATGATTCCAACGCATCAAACGACATCAAAAATGAAGTTCCCTAGCTCCTGTTATGTTGTTTTGAAGAAAAAGTACTCTATTAACTCTTAAGAAAATAGCCCTATTTTAACGCATTAGAGTAAAAGTAATGAAAATAGGTGAAAAGAGGTGAAGGAGAGTAATTTGTCACTTACTATTGCATTTTACCTTCTTGTAGCTTGAGAGTGACAAGTGAGATGAGAAGATTCTGAGTAGATGGGGTTACATACCTTCACGACTGGATTCACTTCGAGAGCAGGTGATGCGCAATGAGCTATACTGTGAGGTGAGTTGATTATGTAGCTTTTTCTTAGTGATTTTGTAATGATTTAATGATTTTTAATGCATTTATAGGTTAATTTAGGATCTTGGAAAAAACATTCCCAAAGTGTCCCATTTGTTCGCAAAGTGTCTCATTTCTTCACGAAGTGTCCCAAAAGGGGTCTAAAGTGTCTAGGGCCTTTAGAACACTTGCATGATGAAAAATGTAAAAATTAAAGATGTTAGATGAATTTTTAGAGCAAATTGTTGTGATTTTGATAGGTACCCGCCCGGTCACGACAGTGGCTAGGGGGGAGATAGATTAGTTTTCTTAAAGACTTAGCTCCAACACTATCAACAGAGGAGACAGAGCATCTGCAGGTAGTAGGCATCTATTGAGCATATTTGATACCACCTATGAGATACCATGATGCCATGCTGATGGCCCTATGCAAGCATTGGGATGCTGATACATGTACGTTTCACCTTCCGACCGGGGAGATGGCTATCACCTTAAAGGATGTACACTAGATTCTCTGAGTTCTTATTCAGGGAGAACAGGTATATTTCTGAGGAGATCGGTCATTTCACAAGAGGAAGGTGGACATGTAGTACTGCTTGGATGGACCTGTTCATGATGAGCGCATGAGAGCGCGAATTGAGCTTCCTATGTTGCTATATTCACGAGCCCCCATAGTGAAATGGATTATGATGCATACAGTGGCTCTAGTACTCAATCTTGATGGACGAGTGACACACCTAGATGGAGGATTGGTTCACTTGATTCATGGGATGGAAGAGCACATGATGGTCTATGCTTGGGGACGCTGCATCCTAACACATCTTTATTATGATCTTAGATGATTTGTGTTTCGAGAGATCGACAGTATGGTGCACTGCACGCTTCTGTAGGTGTGGTGCCTCAAGCATATTACATGCACCAGGCCTATCGATTTCCCATGTGCCATAGTTGTAGGATATCCACGAGCCTTCGACTATCCTCTACGACGCTTGTGGTAGTATGGAGACTTGGAGGGTGAGATTTGATTGGTTGGAGGAGGATGGGATCCTATGGAGACCTTATCTACTCACACTACAGTGGCTAGATCCCACAAGACAACTGGGGAGGATGCAAATGGACAAATTCTTAGCTGGTCGACAAGATTATGTTGTACACCCTTTCTATTATGGCTGAGTCATGTGACAGTTTGGGGAGGTGCAGACACCACCGAGGGCATGCCCCTTCATCAAGAGATCAGTGTAGAGTGTCGGGAGGCTAGGTGATACCATTTAGCTCACTATAGACCATGTTGTCTGGAGTGACTCAGATGATTCAGATCATGATCGGCCACTAGTCTCCGACGCTGATGATGTCGGTAGCACAAATGAGCATGAAAAGTGGTGGTCAATGACATTACCAACTCTTGTATTTCCCATGGATGTACCTATAGGTGATGTAGGACCAACACTAGATGAGGGAGATGATCTAGAGGATAGGGTCGAGGATGTGCAATACAAGGTTGTAGATATATTTATTGATGTTATCGATGATGAGTATGATTTAGATGTTGATCCTGACTATGAGGATTAGGATGGAGGAGAGGAGGATGAGGATGATGAGGATGAGTATGAGGAGGAGCAGTATGAGGAGGATCCACCCTTGAGCGAGGGTGATGAGATAGTAGCCGAGGATCGACATGAGTGTGGAGAGTCCTCACACACTTGTGTGACCAGATCACGTGTAGTAGCTACAACATACATCGAGACCCATGGTCAGAGAGAGGCGAGCACATCCTCCATGCCCCCCAAGGAGGATGAGGTTGATATCCCTCATCTGACTGGAGATATAGGTGATGATATTTTATTTTATGCATGTACTTTTAGTGTTGACACTTTATATATATATATATATATAGTATGATGGTGTGTACTGATTGTGTATTTTTTCTATCTTGCAGGAGAAATGAGAGACTGGCGAGAGTTCTATCATCAAGCTATCATAGAGATAGTCCCTACATCCATCAACGAGGAGGATGTGGACCTTGATTACGTGCCCCCACCAATCGTGGAGGAGGAGCCAGAGGCACTCAGACCTTTCGCTAGGCTATGGGAAATGTACGAGAGCGTGAGGAGATGACTCCATCAAGTTGAGAACACATGACATGCATCCCAGACTCCAACAGAGGTGGAGAGACTGCATGCAGAGCTAGCACAGTTATGGGTGGAGAGGGACCAGATGGCAGAGGAGTGTCTTGTGGCTCTTGGGCGAGTATAGGGTCTGGAGTATGCACTCAGAGTCGACTGATCACAATCATGATCACACACAATCGTCTCATGACATCCAAGGACTGGATCACAAGCGTCAGAACCTGAGTGGTCTAGTTCTCATAGACCTTGGTGATGTTGTATATGATGATGAGATGTACATATTTTTTGATATATATATACATGAGCATTTGATGATTTGCAATATGTCTTAATGTGTTTGAATGCTAAATAAAAATGTGATGAATTAAATAAATTTTTGTAAAATTATTTAATTAATGTCTACATGATTTAACATGATTGATGTGATCTAATGTAAAACATATTTCAGTTTCACTTTAGATACAACATTGTTAAATTGAATGGAGCAAGTTAAATTACATACACCTATAATTCAAATAAGGATCAAACTTAACATAACACAAGGGTGAATAGTATGAAACCTAAAGTAATTATAAAAATATCTTAAATAATTACCCTAGTGCTCAAGAAAAACACATGATTAGTTGTCAAGAATGAAGCAATGTGAAAGTATTTAGAATATAACCAAATAACTTTAGACAACATTGTTTTATCAATCATACTATTTAAAGAGACTACAAATAATACTGACACAAATGCACAACATTAATAGGTTTCTTAAGGGGTGTTCCATTGAGTTCTATTAAAACGTAAGCACCAGAACCATAATTGGTATTGACTATGTAAGATCATAACCAATTAGGACTAAATTTATCTTGGTCTTCATGGTCAACATGAGTATTACGTTGATTCTCATAAAGAACAAAATCACCCTTACAAAACTTGTGAGGGATGACATGAGTATTGTGTTTGCATTGTAATTGTTTAATGTAAGCTTGGAAATGCTCAAGAGCGTTAATGTGCTTTTCATTAAGCATTTCAAGTTGGTGTAATTGTTGGTCTTTATAAGTGGCTTCATCAATAAGGTCTTGAAGAGCAATTCACAGGGTAGGAATTTCTAACTCCAAGGGCATGATCACGTCAGTACCATAAACAAGGTTATAGGGTGTAGTTTCCATGGATAATCTAACACTTGTTTGATAAGGCCAAAGCGCATAATGTAATTGTGTATGCCAATCTTTATGATGTTTGTTAACAGTTTTCTTTAGGATTCTTTCAAGAATCGTATTAGTGCTTTAAGCTTGTCCATTAGATTGTAGATTGTATGGTGTAGAAAAGTGATGTTGGATGTTGAATGTTTCAAGAAATTTCTTTACATCATTATTCTTAAATGAGGTTCCATTGTCTGAAATGATTGCAAAAGGAAGTCCAAAGTGAGCAATTATGTGTTCCAATATGAAACTAAAAATTACTTCAACACTTGTGGATCGAAGAGGAATAGCCTTCACCCATTTTCTGAAATAGTTTGTTGCGGTTATTATAAATGTATGTCAAGTAGAAGAGGGTGGTGAAATTTTTCCAACAAGATCCAATCCCCATACTAAAAACTGCCAAATGGGAATTTGGGTGCAGAGATCAAAAGTAGGGGCATGAATCGGATTGCTATGTTCTTGACATTTGTGACATCGTTTAACATAAGCAAAGCAATATTTCTCCATATGTCTCCAATAATATCCCATACAAATGAGTTTTTGCACTAATGACCATCCTCCAAAATGATCTCCATAGGCACCAACATGAGCCTGGTCAAGGGATATAGGAATTTTAGATTCTCTAAGACACCTTTGTAAGAGACCATTGAAGGATCTTCTATACAACACATCGGCAAGGATTACATATTTCGCTACTAGTTTGCGTAAATTATTTTGAGTGTTTTTCAGTGTGGGCTCAGAATGGTACCATCTTTTAAATAATTGTATATTATATCATACCATTCCCGTGAGTCATCTTGTGTTATTATTAAAATGTCTTCTAATTGGATATCAATCAAAGCTTCATGATTGGGTGAATAACAAAGGTGAAGTATGTTGAAGGATCATGTGGGGATATAAGAGAGGTTGCACTCGCCATTCATCTACATGTCAATTGTCTTTTCATGGGATGTTATCAATGGTGAATGATTCAAACTTCTCTAAGAGTTTCATTGTAAGATCCTTATATTTTGATAATTTGTCATGTTTAGTTTGATGGCTAATTGTGAATCACCAAAGATTCTGATATCTTTACCACCCATGGTTAAAGCAACTCACAATCCTGTGATTAATGCTTCATACTTAGTTGTGTTATTTGTACATAGGAAATTTAATCGATAGGACAAGGAATAGGCTTGCCATTTGGTAGAATTAATACCACTCCAGCACCAAAACCTGTTTTACACTTAGATCCATCAAAATACAATTCCTGTGTTTTAACATTTGCGTTCAAGACACTATCATCAGGAAAGGATTCATGATTAAGTAAAGCGAGAGGAGAAGGGAAACTAGCTAAGTGATCAGTTAAGGCTTGTCCTTTGATTGCTTTTTGTGAAAAAAACCTAAGGTCAAACTTAGTTAACAACTTCACCCACTTAGCTAAGCATCCAGAGAGATCTATTTTATTAAAAAGATGCTTAAGGGGATCAAATTTTGTGATGACTTGTATTTCAGCATTGATTAAATAAGGTCGCAACTTACTAGTAGCAAATACAAGAGCTAAACATTGTTTTTCAATTGGTGAGTATCGAGTTTCATAATCAATTAAAGTTTGATTGATGTAATAGATAGGATGCTCTTTTCCCATCTCATCCTGTTGAGCCAATAGCACTGCAAGAGCATGAGCTGATGTGGCTATATAAAGGATAAACAATTTGTTTAGCATAGTGGGTTGTAAAACAAGTGGAGTTGCAAGGTATTCCTTTAAACTCTCAAAAGCTTGTTTACAATCCTCATTCCAATCAAAGTATACATCCTTTTTGAGAAGATGTGTGAAGGGTAAGGTGTGATCAACTAAAGATGCAACGAAACAAAAAATAGCTTGAATTCAGCCTTGTAATGTGCACAATTGAGAAATGTTCTTAGGAGGTGGCATGTTAATAATGACATCAATTTTCTTCATGTCCACCTCAATGCCTCTGTGAGATATGACAAACCCCAAAATTTTTGCACTATCTATGCCAAAGACACACTTTTTCCTATTTAATCGCATGTCATATTTACATATTTGTTCAAAGATTTTGCGAAGAACATTTACATTGTCTTGTCGTGTTAGGGATTTAGCAAGGATAGCATCAACATAATATTCCAAGATTTTATGTATGCAATCATGAAATATCAATGTCATCACTCGTTGATAAGTTGCGCCAACATTCTTTAATCCAAAAGGCATCACAACCCAACAAAACGTTCCCCAAATAGTTGTAAATGCAGTTTTGTATTGATCTTGTGGGTTGATAAAGATTTGATTATAACCAGAAAATCCATCCATGAATGACAACAAAGCATGTCCAACAGTTAAATCCATGATCATGTCTATACTAGGGAGCAAAAAATCATCTTTTAAAGAGGCTTTATTCAAATCATGAAAATCATCCATATCCTAATATGATTGTTGGGTTTAGCAACTGCGACAATGTTTGAGATCCAAGGAGAATAATCAATAGGTTGAATGAAGCTTGCATCAAGGAGTTTTTCAATCTCTGCTTTAACATGCAAGGCTATGTTGGGATGTATTTTTCGTATCTTTTGGCGAACAAGTTTATCATTTTTAGTGAGAACAATGTTGTGTGTCACAATTTTTAGGTCAATTCCTGGCATATCAAAATACTTCCAAGCAAAAATTTCAGGAAAGTCATGAATTAAAGTTGTAGTGTCCTCTTGTTCTTCATCGTCAAGGCACTTCCCAATATTAATAACTTTTTCTTTATCATCTATTTCCATTGGCACATCAATTGTATCTCCTAAGGGGAGTGCATTAGACTTAGGAGCTTTAGGATCATATGGTTCTTCAATGATATCACTATCTTTTTGCTTGTTAATTAGCACAACACAAGTAACCCTATTCATGGGAGTAGTAGAGGATGTGTTATCATAGACTTCTAACATTTGTTTTAGAGTTTCATCACTGTCAACATACTACCATGATGTTGATAAATTCATATCAAGCAATTCAGGATGTTTGATTGTGAGATTGTGTTTTGGTTGACATGTAATACTGTTGATATTCAAAGATGGCCACTGAGTAGCTTTTGTCATCTTAGAAAAAAGAATATCCCAACCTAGTTTTCATTTCTTTTGTATTAGGTTCTATAGCGACACGAATTCCTTGTTCATGCTTTCCACAACCTTTTCCAGTGTATCCCAATTGTTTCACAAGTTCATAGCCTTTCATAAATTCTTTCCATTTCCTTCGGATTAGGTGGATGTTGATAATCTATCTCATCAAAATTGGTTGTGTACATTGTAGTTTCTTCCAAAGTAGAGGAGATAGACGTTTGAGAATATTTTTCTGTATTCTGAGTTGCCATGATGGTTGGTTGTTCTTGTTTTTCATCTTTCTTTTGTGTGATTATGTATTCGCCCATAAAGGAAGGGGTGCATTCTAAGGGTCCCCAATCATCACCAAATAGTTTAGACACTAATTCCTCATCTTGCTTTTCAATGTCAAGAGGTTCTATATTGGATGTTGGAATTAATGTATTTAGAGGACTTGTGGTTCCTTTTTCAAGGTGTAAGCAACTTTTAGGCTCAGGTTCTATTTCAACTTGATAAATGTTGTTATAAACATATTTCATTATATGATGAAGGGTCGAAGACACATCATTCATCCCATGAATCCATGGTCTACCTAAGAGAAGATTATATGAAAGATCATAAGACATGACACAGATAGGAGTTTGAATAGTATCCACCCCAACTATAATAGGAAAAGTGATTACACTGAGCAGTTGCTTTGTTGTATTATCAAATCCTTGAATGAATAAGGAATCAGGTTTTATTTGTGACTTGTCAACACACAATCTATCAAGGAGATTCACACTACACACATTAAGAGTAGAACCATTATCAATGAGGGTTCATTTGATACCTATTCAATTGAATTGAGCAATTATCATAAAGGCTTCATTTTGTTTTCACAACTCTAAAGGAGGGAGCTCATGTTGATGGAAATTAATGTCTAAATTAACTTTATTCATTCCATGTGTTAGAGTTGCCACATCATTAGGAGTTGTGCTAGGAGGAACCACAATGTGTTGTAAGCCTATCTAAAGGATAGTGTGATAATTTGGTGAATTTTAAAGTAAGTCCCAAAGGGAAATCTTTGCAAGAGTATTATTGAGTTGTTCAAGAAGATTGTACTCCTTTGTATGTGAGGGAAAGCGAGGAGCATTAGGCAGATTAGGTAAAGGTAAAGAAGGTGGGGTTGGTTACGGTGCTTGCGGATTATTTCGAGTATTATATGTATGAGCAATAGTAATATTACTGGATTGCTGCAACACATCAAGTTTAGGTGGGTAGAGAGTAAATTCGGGTTTATTGGAAGGATGAAGTTTATGTGAGGGTGGGTAAAGAATGAGTTGAGGTTGAATGGAATTAACATCCTTAGTTTTATATTGTTCACAACAAACCTTAGTGGAGGACTTAGAGAAGACAAAGTCCTGAAGGGCTTCATCTAACATATCAAGGTCATCTTGACTAAAAGGTGTGAGGGATAATTGATCGGTAATTGGTTTTGGCTTCTCATGGAAAACTTTAGAGACATGAATATTTTGTGTTGTAGGTTGGTCACAACAAACCTTCATGGATGACGTAGGTGAGATGAAGTCCTGATGCGCTTCATCTAACAAGTTAGAGTCATCTCGACTAAAAGGTTTGAGAGATAAGTTATCGTTAATTGGTTTAGGCTTCTCATGGCAAGCTTTAGAGGATGAAGTGAGTGAGAGAAAGTCCTAAAGGGCTTCATCTAACTTGTCTACATCATCACTACTAAGAGGCTTGGATGAGACGGTGTTTCTAAATTGAATCATTTGTTTGAAGGGTTGGTTTGATGTTTGTGGTTTTTTGTTGTTATGTATTGACAAATTTGATTTAAAGGAACTAGGAATGAACGCTGAAAATGAAACTTGCAAAAATCTAATGCTATCCATAAATGCCATGAAATAAAATGATGCTAATTCAAATAATTTAGATAAGACATAAAATAATTGAATTGAAATAGAAAAGGAACTGTAACAAAAAGAAAAGTGCAAAATAGGAAACTAAATTCTAGAAATACTGATGCAAAAAGTGCACTGGGACTGATTCACCCAAGGTGGCGAATGAGTCCCAGCAGAAGTGTTTTAAAGTTTTTTCTAATTTTTTTGACTTTTCTTTATGTGTTCAAGTTTGTATATAGTGCAGATAAATATTGGAAATGTAGAATTTTGAAATGAATTGATAAAATGAAATACAATACTGACCTCTAAATGATAGTTTCACTAATGCAATTTTAGTAAGCCTTAGGATGCAAAAACAATGCAAAAGCCAATGCAGTTGAGTCCTAGGATGCAAATGCAAATGCAAATAAGAAAGATACAATGTTCAATATGCAGGTTCACCAAAATGAACCATCAATTTTTGGGGTGTTTCTATGTACTCTTGCACTCTTAGGGTTTTTCACCTAAAAGGAGAGAGATATAACCCTAAAATTGAAGTGGTTCATTCAAACTAAGGAATGTATGATGTAATTATGACTAAATTCAATGATCTAAATGTAGCTAATTGATAAAATTGATTGATTATGAATGCAAAACTAATGAAATACACAATGTTTGAAAACATAGTGACATTTGCAAAAGGCTTAAAAAGATAAACAAAAATGCAAATAAAACTAAACAAAAGGCTATAAAACTAAATGTGTGCACCTGTAAGACTGATGAAGATTGGAAACCACTCTAAAAATCTAGAAAAAGTTGACTTTTTAGCTGACTAGGACTCATTTGCCACCCTGGGCGAATCAATCCCAGGTTAGGGTTTTTTGCCCAGAAACTAGTTTCTACTTACTAGGTATTGGAATATGCACTTGACTCTGACAACCACCTCAAATGGGACTCATTCACCATCCATGGTGAATCAGTCCTTTTCCACTTTTCTACAAATTCAAATCTCAAATCTACACCTTGTCACCTGCACAACACTTTTTGACAGAAACTTGGATCAGAATCTCAGAAAATACCTATAAAACAGCTTAAAGTTTTTTGTCTAATGGGGGGTTTGCCTTGGTCAAACCCCTAATTGGGTAATCAAACCTTGAATGAATAAAAATCTGCATAAAACTCTAGCCTTAAGTGTGTTAAAGACTTGGAAAATCTTAAGTATGACAAAAACCTATTCTAATATGCTAGAATACGATGAACAAATGTGATTTGGATGATGCAAGACTTCAATCCTAGAAACCCTACAACATATCAAATGAATTTAAATTACATGAAAATGTAATACAAACCTTAATATGAAGATAGAGAGAAAATGGAAGATGGAATCACTTTGAAAACAAGTCTTTAGGTGTGATTTGATGGCTAGTTGCATCTCCTCGACCTAGATTTCTCCATGATTCACCATAGGCATCCATCATCAACTCTTTGAAATTTTGAATCTTGAACAAGAAGTGAGCTTGAAGACCTACAAAAAGCCTATTTTTCTGCCCTAAAGCTTCAACTTTGCTGTAGAAAATGTTAATGAAACTTATTGTGAAAGACTCTTGATACTTGACTTTGGATCTTGCTTTGTAAAAATGGATAAGAGATATGAAAAATGACCTAAAATGTGTATTTATAGGCCCATCAACACCTAATTTTCCCATTATTTAGACCTAAGAGGCCAAAATCCACCGAAAAATTAAGTTGAATTGATTAAATTCCTGCTCAAAATTGAATTTTCCCCTAAAAGGGACTCATTCGCACCCTTGGCGAATGGGTCCCACTAGTGCTTTTTGGAGATGGGTTTTTGAGATATGATTGAATTAAGTGTTGTTTGTCAGGATTTAGATGGTTTTTATGTGAAATGAGCCTCTAGATAAAAAATAATGGGTCTTAGGGGCCTATAAATGTCATTTTGAAGAATGAATAATGTAGGGGTACTCAAAAGTAGGTCTAAATTAAGCGTGAAATTATATTTTTTCTCAAGAGTGTCCAATTTTCTACACCACATTTAGCCCTCACTTTAGTGCCCATATGACTGTGCATATAATAACATTCCTTGCCTTAGCATTGAGTTCACAAGCCCTCTTTCTAACTTGATCCCTAGGAGGTTTTTCAAGAGGCTCATATCCTTCTACTATTGACATCCAAATATCCATTCCTAAAGCCATCAAATGGGACTCCATCCTAACTTTCCAAAATACAAAATTTGATCCATCAAATATTGGTGCTTTATTTCTAAAGAATCTTTCCCATGCCATCTTGGATCTACCTTAAACTATTAAGCTTCTACAAACTTAGCTCTGATACCAATTGAAGGGTACATAGTCTACTAAGAAGGGGGAGTGAATTAGTAGACCTACTTAATTCAAAGTTCTCTTGAATTCAACACTAATTATCAGATCATACAACTTAGAAATTTTGCTATAGTTATCAGAATTTATGATTTTACTTAATAAATCCCACATAAGTAATCAAAACATAAAAACATAATGCACAGAGATGAACACCAAATGTACGTGGAAACTTAAGATGGGAAAAACCACGGTGAGAAGAGTTGCTTGGATCTATTGTCCAAATCCAACCTCATAAAGTAGAAATACTTAAGTGAATTTCACACACTGAAGTAGGCACCAACCTACCAGAGACACCAATCTGTTGAAGTGTATGTAGGATCCAACTTGCTAGAGACACTAATCCCCAATTGAATTAATACAATAGGCAAAACACCAGTCCTACCAGATTACAAAGATAAAACTTACGGATCTTCAATGCAATTCATACATGTGCTATGGTTACAAGTGTCACTCTTCCTTACTAAAAAAGATCTTTTGATACAAGTGAACACACTAGAATGCAATTCTCTTTTATCTTCACCACCTTCTCTTTATTTTGCACCAACAACTAACTATTATTCACACAAGTATAATTCTAATCCATGCAGACACACTTTGATTCATTACAATGCATATGAATATTTGAAATATATACATGACATTACATTAACACTCTCTCATGTCATCTAGCAATTTGCAAAGGGTCGAGATGAAATAAGGTGGACCTAAATTTAAATTACATGAAACTTGTAGTAAGACCAATATCAAATTTCTTGCCGCCAATAGAACATGATGGTATGTGCTACCACAAAGAACTTAACTAGGTCCTATCCTAACACCACACACAAGATTTGAATTATGTATGCTACTAGTCATTACCGCATACGCCTTGAACTACAACTAGTTGATAGACAGGAACATAGAGCCTTATATCACTTCAAACTTCTTGCACACTAAACATATCCTCCAAAAACTCAAGAACATGAAAGAACTAGTGTAGGCGTACTCTCCTCTAAAACTGCAAAGAAAATGTGTATTTATGAAAGAAATGTGGATCATAATTGTATTGCCAAAGAAATCTCTTTGTCCAAAAGATATCCTTAAAAAAATTGTGCCATCAAAAACTGGACCCTTGTCATTTTCGTGGTCTTTTAGGTCTTGTTTCATAGTGTTGGAACTATGTTGCTTTAATTTTATGATGTATCTTGGATTGAACATGCTTATTTTGGTGCTAAAACTCAAAGAACGACATCTTGTGAAGGTGTTGTGAAGTGTTGTAAGACATTTCTGAAATATGCTAACTAATTTTTTTGAAGGATTTACACAACATAAACCAGCACTAGCCAACTTGATTAGCATTATCTCCAAATTGAAATCCAAGCTTGAAAGAACTCAACGCCAAGAATGCACACTCAATCCCAAGGAAGGATAGGTGTTGTCATATGGTGGAGAAACTAAATCTAACAGTACTTGAAATGGAACAAACTCAACGTCAAGAATGTGCACTCAAGATCCCACTGAGGGCGAGGTCCTAACATATGAAAAAGTTATTAATTAAAAACTGAAACACAGGCGGATAACTAGCCATGGAAAATACAACTATCTAATTCATTCGTTGCGGCGGGCATCCACTTAAGAGTGGGGATTCACCACTTGAGAGTGGGTACAAATATATTTCAAATGTTTGTTCTTCCACACTGGCAATAAACCATCCAGGGGTAATTAATATGAAATTAAACAAGTAATTTGCAGCAATGACATTGGTTGGATTAGTACTACTAAATCTTCAACCTTACAATTCATGAGTCTACAAATACAAGCATTACAATGATAGGAAATAAAGCCAAGAAGAGAATAATGTATTCTATCAATGTTCTTTGACTTCCAAATGATAAAATAAAGGCCAAACTGAAACTAATGCAATCTGATATAAAAATATGAGCTCTGGAAATTCTGATCAGCAAACTGTAAATACCATAAAATGCTCATAACTTGGTCAAATTACCTCCAAATGACGTGAAATTAGTTGCAATGATCTCCTGGAAGATAGGCGCCCACTCCAAGATGAAGAAACAGCAACAAAGAATGAGTATTATTTTTCTTAGCACAATTCCCAATGTTCCATAATGGTACGGCCTTGAGCAAGGGCGATTTTGACAAGTAAAAATCAAAAACTCAGAATTAAAATCTGAAACTCTCCAAAGATGGTCACCTTGAGTGTAGGAATGAATTGGAAAAGTACCCACAAGCAAATTAAATTCACCCAAAAAGTTGTATGCAAAAACCACTTTCAGCTGTGACTGTATTAGCAACTTCAAAACTAGAAATTTCATCAAAAAACTTCAACTGTTGAGCTCAATCTGCTATTCTGGATGAAAAGCAGCAATAAAAACCAACTAGGTATTTTATTTCAAACATGAAATTGGATTGAAACTAGGAGGTAATCATCCCTCGAAGTAAAAACCAAGTTGTCATTTCGACAGCATAACATTAGCATAAGTTCATGGATACCAAAAGCTGGAGCCAGGCTTGTCTTTTATAGAAAAGGAGATGTCTCTTCGAATTCCTTCCAAGGCATGCCAAAAGACACAAAGGACTCTTCAAATTTCCAAATATCTTTTAATTACTCAAGATGGCGTCCCACTTCAAGCAACATTAAACTTTTTAAAAAAAGATTAACTCCTCATTAAAATGGCATCCACTTTTCCTTAAGGAATTAAAGACTTTATTAATATTTAATTATTATGAAGGCATCCCCCTTCAAGTCCACCTTTTAAGAACAACATAAAGTTGTTTCCCTAGGCCAAGGGTTCAACTGCAAATTATAACATTAATGCCTTCATTAATGAAATTCACCAATATAAAGTTTTCAGAAGCCAAAACTTGAACTCATTTAATTACTCCAATTGAAAATGAAGACCTAAAGACTAAAAACTGCATACTGCCAAAAATAGAGTTTACTATAATTAATAAACTCCCTGAAATGCCATAGAACCTCCGAAGAAGGAAACCCTGATTTTACCTCATACAAGCCTACGAATTTCTAGAAATAGGCTAAAACCAAATGAAGAGCTAATGGCCAAAATGGGGACATTACAATTTCTACATTCTTGTATAATTTATTTAATGTAATTCACCTAAAAACCACCTTTTCATTCATTAACAAGTCCTATTTTGAAGTGTTGTAAAGTCTTGTAACAAGATTTCACACTTTTCTAGGCATATTTTCACTATTTACACCCTTCACATGCTTTATTTTGTCTCTTTATGCCCTCATGTGCTTATATTAAGTGTATTTTTGGGTCCTATCCTAACAAAAAACATTAAACATAATATTTTTCCCAACACTTGGTTTTGGGTCCCAGGTGGGACTCATTCGCCAAGGGTGGCGAATGAGTAGACCCCTTGGCCTCAAATTCAAAATTTTTCAAAATTTCTTTCAAGATTTTACTCAAATTCACTTCATGTCAGCCTGTGATGAGGTATGAACGGATAATAAGGCACAAGATTTGTATAAATATGTGATTTTAACCTCATTTTACATCTCCTAACATATTCAAGCAATCCTCTCATTCAAGCATACATTCAAGCACTCAAGCATTCTACATCATCAACTCAAGCACTTTGGAGCAGCCATTAGCATCACTTCATATTTGCATATTCAAGGATTTGGTAAGTTTGTAATACTTGCATGTTATTAATTTATCATCTCCTTTACATTTCATTCATTTCTATTGAGTTTGATTACCAAAGTGGGGTTTGACCAAGGCAAACCCCTATTCACTAACCCCCAACATTTTTCCCCTTTGTGCATGTGTATTTGTAGCTTTGTTTTGCAAATTTAATAGGTTTAAAGGTGTTGAAAAGTGGAATTCAAGTCAACTCATAATCTTTTCAAGCATTTTGAGTGTTTTCTATAGAATTGACCCCGACAACCTAATATTCAGACATTGCCAGATTTGGAGTAGCAGTGTTGTCTCTTCATTTTCCAGAAATCTTGGGGAGGACTAATTCACCACCCTTGGTGAATGAGTCCTACTTGAAATTTTAAAATCTACATTTTGTCAAAAATCAACTCCCGACTATTAGAAATCAGTTCTCGACAATTTTCAATAGTAAGAGGACTGATTCGCCACCCTTGGCGAATGAGTCCCACTGTGAAAAATTAGAAAATTTCATCAGCATTCTAGACACTCTAGAAAGCTCATACAACATCCAGGTGCACTCAAATTTGACCCTGTACCTTTTGTTATGCATATTTCTTTCAATTTCTTCATCTTTCATAGTTGAACATTTGCATATCACAATGTGTTTTCAAATGTAGCTTAAATTGCACTTTTACATTCATTTTAGATCATCTTAATCAATCAATTGCATTTAGTTAAGATCATTTGCATCATATCACATTGAATACATCCTAATTTGAATGTGCATAAGTATTTTAGGACCTAAATCTCTCTTTTCTAGGTGAAATTTATCTTAGAAAGAGAGCTAGCATTTTGGGTTCCTAGAATCTATGTCACAAAAACCATATCGATATAGATTTTCAGACCACCACTATCATAGAGAATAGATGCAAGAATAAAATAGTCATACAAACACTCCTCAACAATTAATAATATATATTTCTTGATTTTGCATCATGACAGTAAAATTTCCAACACTAAACAAACTAAACTTCTGACATACAACAAGCAATAGTAAATCTTCTACAAATCTTCTGCAATTAAAAATGATAAGTCGAGGGGAATATAATCTTACTTCAACTTAGCATAAAATAGAGAACACTATTGACATCAAAATTTTGACTGCATCCTCTAATATGAATGACATTACTAACATCCTTTGACATTAATGACAACCTATGTTCAACAACATTATTTACATGAAGAAAAAAGAATTAAAAAAAAAAGTATAAGTATTTATATTAATTTTCAACAAAGAGATACATCCAACACACTAACACTCTCTTCGGTTTGACAAAACTCCAACAACACTTGTGTATCTATAAAATAATGATACGTAACCACTATTCGTACTCTTAATATATAGGCATGTAGAGAGGAAAAGCTATAAATAGTTCACCACAAGAGTGAATACCAAAACCATGTTATCATGTAAAATAATCCACACTTTTCTTGGAGAGCATCTTCTAAGAATAGTAAAATGATAAATGAATTTACATAGAAATCATAAGGGTGTAATTAATTAACCCCCTAAATATCATATGTAACTACAAAGGTATCTTTGATTGCATAACTCCTAAGGACTCACATTCTCAATTGTAGCACCTAGATCTTACTATTTGATATGCAAAGGTCTTCCATTCCTCAATCCTAGCACCTAGAATTGGGAAAATGATCAGTGAGTCGAAATTGAACCATAGCTACCACTATTATGCTCTACATCCTTCATGAATGCATATGAAAATTTAATACCAAGAGTCTTGAGGAATCATAATTACAAATTATTTTCCAATTGTACCATAGGCATCCAAGGACACTTTCCAAGAGTTTTGGAGATACATAAAATATGCATATGATTGTAAGGTAAATGACATAAATCCTAAAAACCATTTCAAAAGATCCTCTTACCTATAGTAATATACAAACCCAAAAGCATGACAAATGTGTGGTGATAATGACGCTTCAAAGCCTCACTCTCATCACCGTAGGTAAGTTATCTATTATGTTGAAGTAGGATCTATGCTAGTGAACTAATGGACCATGGGCTCTAAAGCTTAATATTCTCATTCACAATGGAAGGGGCTATGCCATTCTTAATAGATAGGAAATTAAGAGGTCTTGCTAGTTGGCCCTATGCATGATGTCCCCTATCTATCCTACATAGAGCCTTTACCTTTGCCCTAAATTATACATATCAAAATAATTTAAAATTTCATCAAGGATAAACTCACAATAGTGTTTCACAAATATATAATAAAACACTTACATTGTTATTACATGGGGATTGTAAAAATCATCCACCACCTATCCCATAAATTGTTCTTTATTCCTTGGGGTTGGCACCAATGAGTTGAAAATATTTTGCAACTTGTATACATAGGATCGCTAGTTCTTAGGTCTATAAATAACGCACATAAATTATTTTTCATATAATAAATGTATTTTCACCTATTTATAAGATAGTTTTGTCACACAATATTGGTGAACATTTTATTTATAATTTCCCCATGAATTTATGTGAGATATCATCAAATCCAACAATGTTGCAAGAGCCTATCAATGCATTTGAATTTTTTATGGTTTCAATTAATGTTTGAAGCTTTATTTTATTATGTTTAATTTTCCATAAAAAAAATTGGGTTGCAAGAGGATACCTTGGAACTGATGAAGTCATTTGAGGGGGGTTATTCTACTCATTCTCTTCTATGGGGTTTTGATCACACATTTCATTGGGTGGATGAGGGTGTGGGGGTGATTAGGGGTTCAAATTTGTTGAAAATTAAAAATTAATGACTCAACACAAATATAAACTAAAATTATTAAAAATTTGAATGAACCTACCTCTTGCATTTCATGGTGGCATGATTCCTCCAATGAAATTGCTTCAAACATCCTAAAATGTGCTTGTGATATAGCTCAATTGTGTTCTTGAGAAAATGAGCAAAAATGGATCATAACTAGTTCATTTTCTTTATTATGCAGGTTACAATGTAAACACGTTATAATGCACTCACATTTAGGCATGGTACTAGTCAAGTCTTGTGCTTTTCCCACTACCAAATTGTAATGTTACTTGCACTTGTTTATTTGACTCTAATATTTTTGGGCCACTTTTTGGCCCCCTATTTTTGTGCACATGCCCTACACAACTATATGGAAACTATATAATGTCAATTTGTATTCATTTTGGTACTCCACCTTGATTTTTTTTGTTGATTTTTGAAGACCATTAAATCATACCTAATCACCTAAGATCACAAATTCTTTGACATAAATTTTTTTACAATTAATTTCCCAAAATTGAGATAAAACTTAGAATTTCACAAACTTGAATTAATTGACAAAGTGCAAATATGCAAAAAAACCTCAATTCTTTGATATATTTTATAGCTTCTTCTTATCAAACTGTGAAACACCCTTATACCTTTACACAAAATGCAAATGTATATGAAAACCTTAATTTCCTAATATACAACTTTGAATTGAGAATATTAACTTTTAGGTCTATTAATTTGCACAAATGCAATTAACAACCACATCATCAATCTTCACAAACTTATGTGATAGATAAGCTT
Organism: Sequoia sempervirens; assembly: GCA_007258455.2. Lineage (NCBI taxonomy): Eukaryota > Viridiplantae > Streptophyta > Pinopsida > Cupressales > Cupressaceae > Sequoia > Sequoia sempervirens. Next base: position 219,516 of record VDFB02168622.1, read on the forward strand.
AGTTGATTATCACCCCTAAAGCAAAGATTAAGGAACATGCCAATTGATGCTCAATGTAACAACAAGATCGTTATTGTAAGGATCTAAAAAATCTTGAATTCAAGCATCCACAATATAAAAAAGATTTAAGGAACCCACACCACACCCTATGAGCTCCCTAAAGCAATTTCACATGGACACTGCTATTACCACCAGTTCCACATGGACAAAGTATTAGTGAAAGCTACAGGTTCTTCTCAGATATGGCATTCATTAAATGACTTGTGTATAAATGCTTTTGGTACCAAATAATTAACAATAAACAAAAAGCGTCACAAATATTATATATATGTTCTCATAACGTGTAAGATCAACAAAAATAATAGTATTATAATCTATAGAGATTTAGATTATGCCTTCTCCATAGATGTCATCCCATTTTGATGGCGATAGTTCATAATCAATAAAAGAAAAAGAAAAATATTTCAATTGAGATACTAGATTTGATTGCTTCAAGAGTTATATTGCCTAAGTGTTCATATAAATATTTGAATAGTATTAAATAGAGTCAATATAAAATTTTATATAATGGCTGGAAAGGATATTATGTCCAAGCCATTGTTGTGTTTAATCAATTGATTTCCTTATTTTTTATCAACCTTCACTAACTTTAAAAACATAAACCAAGTTATGAACTATTATATTGAATTTTCTAATAATAAGTAGATAGATATAATCATTATCTTGTAGGTGCAATAGAAAAGAAAGGGATTGCAAAGTTCTTGGTATAAGTTGTAAGAGTATCTAGTTATATTTTGAATGTGTATATTTTGACTCAACCACTACAATTATCAAGAGCCATCCTAACTTTATGGTCATATTTTAATTTGAAGACTTCATCATAAGATATATGGATTCTACTAAATCTCTAAGATCTTGTAATATCCCTATCATCTTATCTTTGAGGAGATAGGGAACTTGGAGTTCTATGATTTCGAGGAGCACTTCCTTTGGAAATAGATAGTGACAGTTTTCCAACCACTTTGTAAACCATGATTTTTTTATTATATTATAGTTCAAATTATACCCAAATTATATAATAATCAAGTAATTTTTGGCAATTGAGTCTTGCAATAGCCATGTAGAATAAGATTCAAGTGGATGAATTCAATAATATGGGAGTTATTACTTAAACATGATATTATCAAGATTTATTTAATCTTTTTTATCAAATAGCCAAGATTTGTGTGCATGTGTGAGTTGATTTAAATTTCCCATGTGTATTGGCGCCATAAAAAATAAGACATGTATCTAGATTATGGATGATTTAACATGTAAATAAAATATTAAAGTCTACAATTAATTTGACATGTTAAAACATGTAGATGTATTTCTTTAAATGAGGCATTGCTCTACTAGACCTATTAGACATGCATAGTCTAGTGAACATGGAGTGTCAATTTTTAAATGGTTCTTGCTCATTTTTTTTATTGATCGACACATCAATTAAAATAAAAAGTAATAGTATCATACTTAAATTAAGCTAAACTACCAATGGAACCAAAAGAAAACACAAATGCCTAAATGTGTTAAAAGGACATTTATAATAGGTGATATTATTATCTCTTTCTCATGGTGGTATAATGATTGTTCTATAATTTAAAGTACCATTTGACAAAAATATAGCTTCCATATAAAATATTTTAATGGATTTGACTTTTTTAAGGTATGAATAGATAGATTCCTATGTTAATCTTGATGAGAGTGTTGTACAAATAACTACAAACCAATCCAAACCAATTATAGAAAGTAGAGAAACACATTCATAAATAGATAAATAACAAAACCATAATGCAATAACTTATGTGGAAAAAATAATTTTGAGAGAAAAAACCCACCCTTCAAAACCTATACAATGTGTGCTCAAATTTGAAAGAGATTAAAACAAATTTGCAATACAAGTCTTTACAAGGGTAATTCACCAACAATTAAACTTTGAAATAATTTTAGCAGCATTCCAATGGTACATGTGTACTTACAAACTCTCATACTCAAACTACTTCTTCAAGCACCAATTTATGCAAATGTGCATAGAAATGTGGGACTGAAAGGGGGTAAAAATGACCACTATTTTTCTAATATTAGTAAAAATTGATCTTGGATGAATAATTGAAGATAGTTAGGCTCAAAATTTGATGATGTGATAAGAACAAGATTCATAGTGCTCATAATATAGTTTCTAAATTACTAATTTTTTTATAGAAATGGTAAAGAAGTTCAAATAGGGGAAGCACATAAAGTGCTCCTATTTTTGTCAAAAAATCTAACATAGTGTTTGGTGTGCTCCACCTAAAATGTTATTTTTTTTAAGCATCTCACAATTTGCTTTGGAAGAGAATTAGACAGTGCCATTCTTTTTACCAATTGTTTGAAAAATATATTATTTTAAATTAATTTTTAAAGTGGATGCATCCTAAAAAATAAAAAGTTGAGTGTGCCCCGCTAATTTTTTGAAAACTAATTGAAAATCATTCTTTTAATGTGTATAGAATAGAGTCGTGAATGCAAAAATATAATTCATTATAAATTTAAATGAATGGATAGAAATGCTACTAAAAATATTATACATGGATTTTTGGCAAAAAAGAAAGACACTAGGAAAAGAAATTGAAGATCAAAACTTTAATGAATTTGAACAATAGAAAAAATTACATGGTTAGGACGGTAAGAGTGAGATTTATGTTATTTTGGAATTTCTTAGATCAACATAAAAAATATGCAAACCAAATGGAGAGCATGCTCCACATTTAGTTATTTTTCTATATTTTATAGAAAAATATCTTTGGGCAAGGACATGCAAGTCCAACCCTAAGGGTTGGTAATATTGAAGCCAAGTTATAGCATTAGTGCACTATAATGCAAGCATGTTTATTTGTATGTAATAAAATAAAAAATGGTCAAAAAAATTGTTTATAGGTCATTATTTTACACCTACATGCTCTGTTTTACGCTACAAACTGCCTATTCTCTAACATACAAACACACTTTTCATGGTTTTAAAAATTATAATAATTGTTTGAATATTATATCACCTTTTCTTCTCCTATTCATGTAGAAGACTAAAATTGTATGTTTTTAATTGAACTTGATAAAATCAATTATTTTCATGCTCTAAATAAATTGAATCATTGTTTTCATGTTTTATATTTGAATTTGATAAATTTTCAGCCATTATTTTCATTACTTTGACCAATTATTTTAGATTAATATAGATTTTAACATCATATCATCGAAATTTATGAAAAACTCAAACATTGGAGGAGTATTAAGCTAATAATGAATGAGACAACTTTGCGCAATTAAGAATTTGAATCCCAAAGGTGAAGGTACATCCTCTTCACCATCTCAATTTAATATTGAACAAATTCCTCAAAAACCAATTGAATTTATTTAACCACAAAGGTGGATCTAGTAAAGTTGATTATATTTTGATATCTCATGATATATATATATATCTAACCTTACATGCGCTTATTCAACCATGCATTCTACTTCTATAGCTATAAGTAATAGAGATGGTAATTTTCCTATGATACATGGTTTGATTAATAACGTAAAATCCTTCACCTCACACTCAAGGACCTCCTTAGACACATGATCCTATTGCTATTAAAAATATTGATAAATTTTATCACACTATAATATGGTATAATAGTAATAATTCCTTTTCACCTACCACCATAACATGCTATCCATGTTATAAAATGACTTTTTTGCCTCCTCTCTTATAGGAATATGTTTCTTGTTCGATACCCTAGATATGCGGTTCCAACATTCATTTGTCTTATATAGTATTCATAAAGAACCTTCAATTACAATACTTTTCCTCTCATCTCATTATCTTATTGTAACTTTATTTTTTCCATAAAAGGATGGAATATTCAAGATAATGTGCACTTGTATAGTTTTTCATCTTTTATGGATTTCTGGATGCATATGTTAAGAATATAAAATCTGTATACTGTAAGAAATGCATTCAAATATGGATAATCAAGTAAACATAATTAATATATGTTTATACTTTTATCAATTTTTTATTTATTTTTTTATCAAAGACTAGAGTTGAGAGGGAAAATACAAATCAAGTGGGCAATACTTCTTTTTCTCCTTCTTTAAAAAAATGCAACTAGGAAGTTCACTAAGCTTCAAGAATCCATGGATGATGATCTCTATTTTTTTTTAGTCTTAATCTAGTCACACTCCCTCATATGCATTATTCATCATTGGATACTTCTAAGTCACTTCTTTAGTCATATAATGATCAAGGATTTTTTAATTATCATAGAGTCAAAAAGTGTTACATGCAATCTTGCTCTACTTTTAAAAATATAGTACACAATCTTATTAATAGTACATTATTAGAATTGATAGGGTTAATGATAACATAAATCTATCAACTGCACCTCTTAATAGTAGATTATTGATTTATAAATATATATTCATTTCCAATTCATTCGCATTCTATTAAGATACATTCCACAAAAGATAACAATGATAATATGGAAAAGGAATGATCTTTTTGTGTGAAATATTGCTTGTCTAAAGGCACTTATTTCTCTTCTTATTATGCCATTGGTCACAATTCTCTCAAGAGGAAATTCTAAAAAATGATTTGTATGGTCCATTATATATTAGGAAATTTAATAATTTCATCATCTACTTATTTTCTTATTGATATTGCATTGATACAATATCTATATAGAATTTTAGAAGTCTATGCGTTTGAACAAAAAGCAATACTCAATACCACAAAGAGTTGAGATGATCCACATGGTTCATTGGATTGAATTGGCAGAATGACACAAAGATTGTACATAGTTTGTAAGTATGTTATGTACTTCTTAATTTCTATGATTTTAGTATGTTATACACTTCTTAATCTAGGACATTGATTTGACTATGTTGTGGACTTAATTTCTTTGATTTAAGTAGGTTATGTTATTTTGGCACCCTCTTTAAAATATAATCATGGAAAAGTCTTTCCTTCACCTATGTATATTTGGAACAATTTCTAAGATATTATAATGATTTAATTCCATGAGACCACATCTCTTTGAGGCATCCTTTCAAAAAACCCACATTTTACATAATTTTCTAGTAGGGAATTTGTAACTGCAACATTTGAAATTTTGTATCTATCCTTTATATTTTGATAGATGTCCATACCCTATTTTAAAGCTCTCATTTTATCATAAGCAAGGAGGATGTTGGAAGATGTGTAATTTGGATTTACATTTTGATAAAAATCCCACATACATTATACCTTAGTGGATGCCCATACCTTGTTCCAAAGCTTCCATTTTGGCACTAGAAAGGAGGATGTTGGAAAAAGTTAAGTAATTTGGATTTACACATGGCAATTGCACTTGCATGTAATTTTGTAAATACTTATAAACAAATTATCTAATTTGTGCATATCTTGTAATCACTAATTTCTATGAGATGGCATCTCCTTGAGGAATTTCATCACATAGTTCACATGCCTTGTCTATGCTTCCACATTTTGCATACATGTATAGCAAGGAAATTCCAACTGCAGGATCTAAAAAAATACCTTCATCCTTTATTCTTTGATGGATGTCCATCTCCTATTCCAAATCTCCCATTTTGGCTCAAACATGAAGGATGTTAATATGAAGGATGTTAATAAAAGTTAATAAAACTTATCTTTACGCCTAACAATTGGATTTGTTTGAAAGTTTCTAAAGCCTTGCCAAAAAACTTCTTTTGTGCATATCCTACAATTGTGGCCACATTTATTTTAAGAATCATATCAAATAAATCAATGAATTTTCTACTAATGTAGTTGCAACTACAACATTTGAACAAATCCCCCTTCTATTATGCTTCAACGGATTTTCGTAGTCTATTTCAAAGCTCCCATATTACCATAGGCAAGGAGGATGCTATTAAAGGTTATCAAGTATGGATTTACACTTACTAATTGCATTATCTTGAAATTTTATAAATGCTTTTTAATGAATTTATTTTATGCATATTACAATCATTACATTCCATAAAAAAATATCTTTGAAACAATCTTTTAAATAATTCTCATTCCTTGTCCTTTAACATTTTTCATAGATATTTATTAGAGAATTTATACCTATAACATTTGATAAAATTTATCTATCCTAAATTATTCTTTGATGGATGTTCATACCCTATTTCAAAGATCCATTTTGTCACAATAAAGAAGGATGTTGGCATATGTTGTGGAATTTGGCTTTATATAATTGATAAAAATATGTTGGCAAACATTATATAATTTGGATTTACATCTGTAAATTGTACTTTCTTGGAATTATCTAAAGCACCATCAACAAATTGATTTTGCAAATTTCTTGTTATCATTGAATTTTATGAGATGACGTCGATATTTGAGGCATTCCATCATATAATTCACATGGCTTGTCTATACTTCCACATTTTGAGTAGATGTCTAACAAGGAAGTTGCAATTGTAACATTTGAAAAAATACACCCTTCCTTTATGCTTTAATGGATGTCCATCCCCTATTTCAAAGCTCCCTTTTAGGCACAAATAGGAAAGATGTTGGGAAAAATATATAATTTGGCTTTACATTTGAAAATTAGATTTTCTTTAAGTTTCTTTAAAGCCTTCTCAAAAAATTCTTTTGTGCATATGGACTACAATTGAGACCATATTTAATTTAGGAATTATATCAAATAGTTCACATGCCTTATCTATGCTTCCACTTTTTACATACATGTCTACCAAAGTATTTTAAGCTATAATATATATATTGAAATTAATAAAAAGAGAACCCTAAGTTTGATGTATAAAACCTAGGATTAATTTCTCCTTTTTCTAAGGTTTCATTAAGATGGAGATCAACAAGGTGTTTAGATTGACTTTCAATCATGAAGGCGAGCCAATTAGATCTGGATTTGCATCTTTTGAGTCTTGGAATGGATTGGAATTGATTTGCCTTGATTAACCTAATTAGACTATATTCCCTAATATGAAAATGCAAGATTTCGACAATTGACAAACTATAATAGAGATTTGTAGGCAGACTTGAGAAGGGCGGAGTGTTGTGTACCTATCTTGAAAATTTGGTGTCAGTTTGAATATGAGGATATTGGAATTGAAGAGTGTCTAAGTCCTTGTATGCCTCTTTTGTTTCATTTTTGCAGTCCTTTGATGTCAGATCTGAGATCCTTGTTTATGCTTACAAACTTGCCGGATCACTATCAGATAATTTTGTGGGTGAGTTTTCATGAGTTGACAAGGTGTAGGGCTTTGAATGCAACAATAGATAAATGATCTTTAAAATTCCTTCAATAGTCCTTTGATGTCAGATCTGAGATCCTCATTTCCGCTTACAAACTTGTTGGATCACTGTTGGATAATTTTGTGGGTGAGTTTTTGTGAGTTGACAAGGTGTAGGGCTTTGAATGAAACAATGGATAAATGTTATTCAAACTTCCTTCAATCCTCTCTAAACTTGAAACCTACACATTCAAAGAGAGGGGATATGTTGTGCTATTTAGGGCCTTGCCTTAGTCAAACCCTGTGTTAGTGTTTCCACTTCCGCAATGGTAATGTCAATGATAAAATGATAATGGATATGAAGGAATGATGAATCTACAAAGTGTTGCAACTCACCCCCATTCAATGGCTTCCTCAAAGGACTAAAGTCATGCACATCACTTCAAGGTCTTGGATCTTGCTTGCCTGACTGCTTGAATTGCTTAGAGACCTACAACAAGGATTAGCCTTCACAAATAATTATAACTTAAATATACATGAACTCACATAAGATTTGATATGATGCTTGGATCTTGAATTTTTACAATAAAGCTCTGAAATGTTGCTCTTGACTTGTTCTTGATAGTAATTCTTACTCTCAACATTCACCTATTTTCCCTTAGATTTGAAATGATGCATATCTAGGTATTTATAGAAATTTTCTCTAATTCTCACAAATTAAATCTGGATAGCTGACATTTGCAACTTAAATTTCAAACATGTTAAAATACTGACACCGACATATTCAAACTTCTATCCTGACAAAATAGGTGGATAGAGCCTTCCAAGGGTGTCCCGGCCCTGGTCCTATTTTCTAAATTTTTTTAGGTATTAATGGAAAAACATTAAATAAATGATTTTTTTCTATGCTTGCAATTTTTTGGAAAATGATAAAAATAGGCCTCAAAATGCATAATTTAGGAAATTTAGGGGGTCAATTAGTCTCAAAAATTTAGGGGGAGCCAAACATATTGTGAAATTGTTAGGGGTGACAATTTACAACTATATATATATATAATGATCTAATTCCCCTTCCATTATACTTTGATGGAAGATTGTTTGTTTAACATAAAAAAAAAAGTATTGTTTTTTATTATCATAATAGTCTTAAGCACAATCAAGTTTCAAACTATATTTATTTTATGTTTTCAAATAATTACCAAGTAGATTTACTAGGTAAAAGGGAAAATTAAGTGGTGATCAATCAAATCCAAGGGGTTTTATATCAAGTTTCTTCTAAAAATCCATTTGCAATGATCTTATATTAGACCTATAGTTTAGTTGCTAATGACAACTCACAAAGACCTAGGATCAAATTTGTTTGAAGGATATTTTGTTTGATTCTAATTGATATAAATGTTTAATATATCATAATATTAAATTCTAATCTAGTATTTGTTTAATGTTGTGAGGGTATTTCTTTATCTTTCTAATCATGGCTATCAAGGTTCTTCACCATTGATAGGCCATCGAGCTTGTCATTGCATTATAGAACCATGGATGGATATTACCTACAAATTCATTTTTACAAACTTATGAGGTTCACAAGAAGGTCACAAACCAAGTTATAGGTTTCAAACCCTTAGGCATCATATTCAAAGCATGAACAATTTACTACAACAACCATTGATGTCATATGAGTGTAAAGATCACCTTAGAAGATGCATGATAATCTCCTAGAGCTCCTAATAGAATTCAATAAGAAAACCATTAGGACCCAGGGCTTTCTCTTTTCTTATCTAGAACACCACCTTCTCTACCTCATCCAAAGTTATGGGGTTGATAAGCATTTCATTCATCTCAGTGGGAACACTTGAAGGCATGCAATCTAAAATAAGTTTCTCCTCCACCATTGTGACATGAGAGTCATCCTTAAAAATAACTGAGAAATATTGGATAGCCTCATTGCAGATATCTCCAAAAGAAGATAGATGGAATCCTTGAAGAGTCACAAGCAAAGAGAGTGAATTCCCATGTCTCCTAGCCTTAATAGAGTTGAAGAAGAAGGCTCTGTTTCTATCCCCCTCCTACAGCCAATTAATCCATGACTTTTCTTTCCAAAAAAATTCCTCCTGCAACTCCCATTCTGCAAGCTCCTTCACATCTTCTTATTCTTCTTTAAACAACCCCTCAGAAAAACTAAGATCTCTATTATGCTTGGTAATGTTCTCAACTCTTTTTTGGGCTACTGATTTAGCTAGATAAATATTTCCAAAACTTTGCCTGTTCCACTTCTTAAGTTGATACTTCACATATTGAAGCCTTTTAACAAAGGAGTACGTAGTTGTTCCATGGCTAGGCATGCCCTGACTCCACCAAATAGTCACAAGATCTTGCAAAGAAGGCTCACGAAGCCACATCAACTAAAATTTAAATGAGGGATTCTTAGACATGGCAACCCTCGATGCTAAGATAATGATAAGCCAATTGTTCAAACCACTCCAACCCAAAATTTTAGACTTGGTAATCCACTGTAGCCAATCCAATAACTTGAGACCAGGAATCTGTCCAATCTTTTAGAGATATAATTGTCACGTGTACCTCCTATTATTCCAAGTAAAACCCCCATTCCTTGGCTTAATATCAATCAAGTTTAAGAAAAGTATATTATCCTTAAACAAAGTAGACAACGCCTCTAATCTACCAACACCCCCTCTTTTTTCCTCCATGAAAATAATAACATTGAATTTATTTTCCATGACCCAAGGAAAAAGAGGAGCTAAGGATCACACAAAGTGAATATAGGCTCAGAGGTGAAGTTTACCTGCGTAATCAATTGGGGCATACACATTGGTGAAGAGGATGAATCCTACAAACTCAACACTAGAAGCAACCAATGACATCAAATGCCTATCAAAATCCACTACAAAGAGCTAATTTTGTAAAGATTCCACAAGCAAGCAATCCCACCGACACTACCCTGAGTACTAATTCACTGGGATTGACATCTCTACCACAGTTTAGTAGCAATATTCATTACTCCTTCCATTGCTAGTTTAGACTCCTAAATAAACATAACATCAGTAGAATGTTCTCTAGTCAAGTCATAAACAACCTTTTTATCTAGGGTTGTTGTTCAAACCCCTCACATTTTGTGATAGGACAATCATTTTTGAGGGTGACAAAAGTGGGAATCAATAGTCTTAATAGATCCTAATTCCACTAAATTTTTCTCCATTACCTTTAACTTATCTTGGTCCTTCTTCTAACCTATTTCAAAGGTCTTATCCATACCTCCATTATTAATAGATTTTTGTTGTATCCCTAACAAGGGAAAAACTTTACCACCTTTCCCAGGAGCCAGAGAACCCATTTCTAATGGCTATAAATTAGGAATTTCCATCATATCACCAACAACCTCAGTACCTTCACGTTGATCCACTATAATAAGATCCTCATGCCCTTGATCTGTGTCCATTTGTGAAGCATTGAGAGCACCAAGGAGCCTATTCAGATTGACTGCCTCCCTAGCCATCAAATGCTCTTCACATGTAAGACCTTCCCCACTAAACAACATATCAAGAGCCCCACTTGCTTATCCAGGGCCTTTAGAGCCTCAAACCTGTTGAAGGTCTCCTCACCCTCTCTATCCTTAAGGGTTCTTTTCAACCCTTTTCCTTTATTACGTGGTTTCACTAGAACAAAATGCTCCTTATCTAGAACACCTTCAGCCATAGAGGCTTTCCCCTTGTCCATCTTGTGCCCCAAAATAGAAGGATCATTGGCTAACACTTCATTGGAAGACTGCCTTGCCAAGGAAATTTTTGGGCATTTCCTTTGCAAATGACCATACTCATGGAAAACATGACACCAAAAAGGGATATCCTCATAATCTAGTTGGTGAATCCATGAGATAGATCTAAAGAAAATTTCTAGAGAATCCAAAAGAGGGTTATTCAAATAATTCTCAACACAAGTGAGGGCACAAGAGATTACCTTTTTGTCTAAAGTTTGTTATGATGAGCCAACTGACTTTTCCAACAAGAGAGAAATCATGTGCAAGATATCATTAGTCTAGAACTCCAAAGGGAGCCATGAGAGGCACACCCAAATTGGAACCTTGAGGGCATCTCCTTAAATGGGTTAAAATCAACATGCCAAGGCTCAATGAACAAGCCAACCTAGTTATAAAAGTAAGGACCTCCTTCAAAGTTATTATTGCAATCTGTTAGGCACGAGAACACCATCACAAAGTAATTGTTAGCAGACAACATAGCCTCCATGTCACCTTCTGAATTCCAAACCCTACAAGTCCATGACTCAAGGAAAGGAAGAGAAACTTGAATGCCCATAAATTTACATATCAATGCATGGTTTCACAGGTAGCTTACATATTCAACCATTGATTCTGGATGTATAACTAACACCAGGGAAACTTTGCTTCTGTCAAGGAATCCATTTACTTTGGGAATTTGAGGACCTCCATTCAATGCAAGACCCTCCCCTTACATGTAACTATTTAAGAAGTTAAAATTATTGGAAAGCTCAGTCCGAGGTTGAGATAACCCAGACACTGCATCATGAAAAGAGCCATTCTCAAACACCCCTATGCCACTCACCATAGCCACACCACACAAAGAAAAAACAAATCACAAAAGAAGGAAAGAGGAGAGGGGCCCCTGACAACACCCCCATGCCAAACCCACCCCTACCAAGAAAAAAGGAACTCACTCGAATGCAAAAAAATCCCCCCCATGCAACACTTGCACCACACAAATTCCTCCAAATAAATGCCACACCCAACCCTGTCAAGTCACTCCTCACATGCATAAAGGAAATCAACCATGCAAGCTATGACCTACTACTGGCCGCAAAAGTAGACCATGTGTAGTGCCAAAAACTTCAACACTTCTCTCTTGTCAAGTGTGGATTCTTCGTCTTGCCTCCATCTCGAGGCTTTCTTGGAAGACTCAATTTACCTTGGAAATTTTATTTTTTCTTTAGAGTGGACTTAAATACTCCATTAAATTTTATTCCTCATCATTATTTCCCAAACTTATATATCCTTAAATCATTTACATTGAAGGGGTGGGTGTTGGTATGTGGCGACTGATCATGCTATATTGTACACTCTTCATGTATCCTTGCTAGGGCCTAGGGCTGGGTTGGGCCTTAGGCGGGGGTTCAGGGGCGGTAGCCCCCGAAATTTTTTTTCCCATTTTTTTCATGACGTCACCGAAAAAGGAAAAAAAACCAACTTTGTAAAACCCTAATTCTGGAAGCTTCATTTTTTTGTGACGTCATCGAAAAAAGAATAAAAACTGACTTTGTAAAACCCTAATTTTGGAAGCTTCTAAAAAGCTTGTTATAAGTAGTTGGGATGAGAGTTATAGTATGATGAAAAAGGCGATTATTCGTGAGATTGTAATAAGTTTTGCATTGGCTAATAAAATCATTGGATGGCTGCGGTTTTGTGGATGTAACCCAAATTGGGTGAACCACGTTAAATTCTCTTTGTTAATTTTTTTGTGTGTGTTTATTCCTTTGTTTTATTGGTCAAATCTGCATTTAATTGTTAGATATCTACCATCTAACCCTAACAGTGAGTGCCTTGACTCGATTGGATAAAGTAACCTATTGCAAGCAAGAGGTCACAAGGTTCAGTCTCCCCTTGTCCCGTGGTACTAGAGCGCATGTTGCGCCAATGTCACCGATCACGTGAATTTTTTTTACTAGGCACACAATAATTTAAAGGTGGGCTACCTGACTCTTGCCATCTAAAAAATTAAAAATCCTTTACATTTAATTTCTTAAGTTAAGACATCATTATTAGCCGATAGGCTACATATAGTGTGAGATTTGAGCCTGAAACAAGTCTCACACCTACAAACCATTATTGAGTCATCAAAAAACATGTTTTAGCTTTCGTTTAATGGCACAAACCAACTACCATTTTAATGGTAAAAGCCTCCAAAATATTGGGTGTAAGCCTCCAAAATCTCACTTACATGTAAAAGCTAGATACATATTGATTTTCCAACTCGATGAGAACATTCTATTTCTATTTACAATGTTTTTTGTCAATTTGATGGAAACTTTTTTTTTTCATTTACATTGCTTTATATTTTAAATCTATATGCAAATATTTAAAAATTAGATAATTATGCCGAGAGGCCCATTACAATGGCATCCACCAAAAAGCAATGTGTAAGGAAAAACTCTTTAGCTAGAAATTGACATTCAAATGACATGCAAATCCATATCCACTCTTAAATCTTACCTTCTTATCTTTTGAAAAAAAATGCAGTCATTATTGTTAACTTCCTAAAATGAATTTAAAAAACAATTTTCTTTTTATGAAAGCTATTAGTTTTGTTTGAGATTTCACTTTTTTAATTTTTAAAATAGTTTCAATAAAATTTAAATATTATTTAAATATATTTTAATATTATTTTTGGGAACATAAATATGAAGCGGTAATTTAAAACAAAAAGAATGGTTACAATTTAAAATAGCATTCAATTAGGGTTAAGATTAGAGGTTTGATTTATATTTAATTCATTTGTATAGATAATCACTACAATTTAATTAATTATTTAACAACTAAATAATATATTTTTATTAAATTTTAGAAATTAGAATTTAATTTAATTTTAGAATGAAAGTTAAGTTTTCAAGATATTGTGGTGATTTCTCTTGCAAACGTATTAAAGAGATTATAGACTAATTGTGATTAAATGCTAATTGCTAAAAACCTTGTGATTAATAGGACCAAAACTAAGTATCTTATTGCTATTTGGCACTGCAAATCACCACAATTGATGAGTTGGAATAACTCAAATTTAAGATTTTTGAGTGAATGCTACAACTAATTGTGGGGAAGTTTATATCAAGTTTCTAAAACACCTCATTTTGTCAGCTAATTTGTTAGAATAAAGCAAATAATTTCTTATAAATTAAATATTAGCAGGGATTTTTACTCTTTGCATGTGTTTTCTTTCTATATCTATTATTAGCTAATATTCTTCTCAAATAGTCTAAGACCTTTATAAATTAGAGGCATTTGTAATCAATTCAAAATCATAAAAATAAAGCTATAGTTTTCTTAGCATATTACATTGAGTTTTTGTCTATCTCTAGTTTTTCTTTCTAAAATAATTCAATCCTCTATTTTGAAATCTTCATCTATGCACTACTCTTCATTCTCCATTTCAACATCTCTCATCACTATGTACGCCCATTGCTCAGTTATCAATAGAGTATGTAGCGATGAGAGGTTTTGAAATAGAGGATATCAAAGAGCAATTAGACACATTGATATAAAGCTTTTCAATGGCAATGAAAGAAGATGGAGGAGGTAAGTCAATTGATAACTATTGATATATTGTATGTTTTTTAAATGTGTTTTACAGTGTAATGTAGATATGTAGATTGCATGTCAATTCGTTGTGTGTCATAGCTTTGAAGGGATTTTGATTTACATAACTTCTAATTCATGTGGGTATATGTTTTGAGTGAGTTTCAATTTAGGTGGGTCTTGTTTAAGTCAAGGTTTAGCCCGATCTTTTGTTTCCTTTCCCTTGAATTTCTGATCTATTGTGTTATTTTTGTAATTATGAATGTGTTTGTAGATGTTTAATCTTAGCATAGTTTAGTTCTAGCACAATCAACCTCACATAGTTATTGAAGATGAGATGGATGAACGATCTCCCATAGAGAAGCAATAGGCAAAGCCAAAAAAATAATAGCACAGTAAGACTGTTTACATAGAAAATCGCTACGCATTGTATTCTAAGACATTTGTTTACCATTGATTTTAGAAAATAAATTGCTACATATTTTATGATTACTTAACTCTTTTCAGATATTTTAAATAGGGAGAAATAAACATTAGAGAAACTTAGTAGGATAGGACAAAGGTATGCAACAAACATGGCTGAGCTAAGTTTGAAAAGCAATTTTTTCCCAAGTTCTGTAGCATGGAAAAAACCATAATTATCTGTATTTCCCATTAAGTGTACATGCTTAATCAATACTATTGTTGCTCTAAAACAAGCACATGATCTAACCTTTTGATCTAAATCTGATTGATTTCAATTTTTTATGGTAGTATAAAAAGACAATTACAGTTGAAATCCAATTCAACTTGCTTCTCATCTGCCTTCATATGCTTGTTTGTGCAATACTTAGTTGAGGTGAAGATAGATTCTCTCCACAAGTTGAGCTAAAGCTAACTTAAGCTTATGCACAAATTGAGTGATTAAATACAAAGAGGTGGTACTGATTATTTGTTAGAAATTTTAGTTAAACAACTAAAGTACCTCAAGATGGAACATTTATCTATGATAACAAAAAAAATTCTGCACAATGAAAAATAATCTGGATAGTAAAAATACCCAATAACCCCTTAAGCTTAGCTCGGGGAGAAGTGTAAGGAGGAACTCCACTATTAATAAGGAAAAAGCAAGAAAGTGTGTTGAAGAATCAACTGAAATGACTCAAACAATTTGCAATAGGAAAAGGAAAATTATTGCTTCTATTAATATTTTTCTTCATAATTTCATTCTACTTTAGTATTTTTATTACTAATGTTTTCTAAGTTAAAAAGGGTATAGCCTAGAGCAGTTTATTTAATTATAAATATTTAATGTATTTAAATTTATTATTATATGTGCAATGTTATCTCTTTAATATGGTTTATAAGGTAAAATAATTTAAAAAGGGTATTCTCAAATTTGTATTTAAATGGAAATATAAGGTGAATGTATAGGAATATGAGTGTAAAGATAATATAGGGATAACTAGCAGTTGCACCAGACGAGGCGCAATGGTTACACCGATTATATTTTGTATAGTTTATGTTTTAAATGAAGTTTTTAATTTTTAAGTATATTAGATATTACAATTAGGGTGTAAGTTAGATTTGTGTTTGAAATAAACATTCAAATAATTTTATGGTAGAATTTTATTATCCTTTGTGGAATACACTTGGTTTCCTATCTATTATGATTTGTATTGATGGATCATGATAATAATTGATATGAGAATTTATTTTAGAGATAAATAATTTGTTTGTCTCATCTTCACACATGTCTTTCACATTATCTTACATATGATATTTGTGCATCCTTAGCACATTAAATTGAAAACCCAAAACATAAATTTAATAATCTTTTTAATTTAATAGGGGAATAAATTCGATTTCATTTGTTCCATATGCACGTGACTTGAGGCAATTAAATCAAAATATAAATTGGATTTTCATGGAGGCATTAAATCTTTATACATTTTTTTCTATCCTTTGCCATGGTAGATCATTGCAATCATAACAATATTCATGAAACATTTATCAAAAGTAAGACTTTGATTGATGCACATAAAATAACATTTACTTCTTCATCATCATCTAGGCCATCTACATGGTTGCTTGTAGTGTAATAATATTTTGGATGAAGTCCTGGATTGCCTTTAAAACCGTAGCCCATAATATAGCATGCAAGAAAGAAAAAGGCCAATCCAAGTTAGGTGGATAGCAATGGATAGGTTTTTTCATACTTAGTGAGAAGTAGTGAAATGAATAAAAAAAACCTATCATACCTGAATCTTGACAATGATCATCTTGTTGGAATAGGGGCACTGAGGTGGTTGTTAAAATATATCTAAAAATTTGAAGCCGTAAAAAACAAGAAACATAATAGTAAGCTACAAACAAAGCATTATATATATAATATATCTATAGAAAGTGAAGCACCAAAATAAGCAATGAAGTAAGAGTATCATTTTCAAACTAAGATAGTTTAGGCTGGAAAAATTAATGAGTATATGGTATGAGTTTTTATGTCACATGCAGCTTTGGGCAGATTAGTTGAAAAGATGGTTTTGAATTATGAGGGAATTTAGTTGAAGTTACCTTTTTGATAACATGCAATTGTTTTGTTTTGTATCTCCATGAATTGATTTGAGATTGTAATTTATAATACATACATAATAAGTAGTCACATTGGCAATAGAGTCTTGAGGAACGAGCTTGATTTGCATGTTATTGTTTTTGAGAAGATACGTATTCTTCAAGCAAAGCCTAACCCTATTATGCAAACACATCCAACATTAGCAGAGGCCAATTTTATTTTACAAAAATAGCTTGATGTTGCCATTACTATTGATATTTGTAATTGAGGGTGAGTTGTTGTTTGTAGTGAAATAACAAGTAATATAGAGTTTGAGTAGAGAAGGGAGTGTTATACATACATGTAGTTGATGTAGAGGAGGAACCAATTTTGTACCTTCCATGAATCGCCTTATCTTTTGCCATTTTAACTTGTATTGGATTAAGATGTTGGAAATTTTGTTTGGAGAATATGTTTTATTTTGCTTAGTGTCCACCTGCATACCAGAAAAGTTTGAAAGAGTTAATGAAGGGAAGAATAATTTGTAGAGACGTATTTTGTCAACTGTGTAGTGTAAAGTAATTTGAAAGTTAATTTGAAAGAGATTGGATTGGTAAGTGTATACCTCATTTTGTCATAGTGAGAGTAATTGTAATTGTTCCTCCTCTTTTTTTTTCTGATAATTGTGTATGGATTGTTTTGCACTCTGGAGTACCGGTCAAAAGAGAACATTGGTTGAATATGAAGTCCACTTAATGATTTTACTCTTGAAATAGTTGTAAATGTTAGTCCTTGTCTTTCTATTTTACCGGTATCAATTGTTGCTCTTTGTAGGGTTAGGCCTTGTGATTTATGTATAGTAATTGCCCATGCCATTGTTAATGGAATTTGCCTATGATTACCTAGTGATATAGGTATTATTAGTATAGCCTTTGGATCATTTTGGTTCCATGGTGGCCCAATGTAGTTATTGATTCTTACTACAAACAACAAATAAATGTAAAATTAAGAATTAACAAAAAGGAAAGTAAAAAATGAAGTGTTAGAAATAATATTGTCAAAACCGAGACAATTAACAGAAAAAGAAAAACATACGTACAAATACAAACACTATTGACAGCCATACACTATTGTCAGCTATAGTTTTAATGTTTTGTAGTGAGTTTGAAGAATATATGATACTATTCACACTAAGATTCTATATTTTCAAGTTTGCAACATGGCGTCTCTGGCTGTTTCAGTTCATGTCTATGATGTCTAAAAGCACTATTGTGAGGTTGGTGTAGTTAAAATGAAGAATAAACCTCAAGTAGGAGGGTTATGTAGTTAAAAAGTTAACTTTACCAAGTTGCTTTGCATGAGAAAGCCTAGATTTTGACGAAGATCATATGAGACTTGCTGAGAAAATATATTTTCAAATAATTGCTTTTGAAGTATTAGGAAACAGAAGGGAAATTCAACTAACATAAAATTACAAAAGAAGGTGACTTCTGTTCCATTTGTTTTAACAACAATTATTGGCCATTAGAAAATTGATAATAACAGGGGTTATTGTCACTGGTATGGTTTCCATCATGAAGGACTTGGCATGTAAAGGTCAAATTATTTAAAATAACATTGAAGGAATTTTAATTTTTGTTGCCAAGACCATAATTCATTCAAGGACAATTAATTTGAAGCTATGGTGATTAATATCAATATTTAAAGTATTTTATTACGTAAAAATGAAAAATTAACCAAATTGTGAACTACCCAAAAGTAAAACATAACTACAAGGGTTTCAAGAAGACATAACAGGTGTTGCTACTACTTGATCCTATGCTTATGATTGATTTCTGAAATCTCAAAATAACTTGAAGTATGTAAAATATATATTCTTCATACTTGTACAATAGTAAAAATAACTCTGTTATAAAAAAGAAGAAAAAACTAAAGATTATTGACAGCCCATGAAGAGTGGAAATTAAATGGTAGAAAAATCAAAACTGGGATTCTGATCTAAATTTAGCCTCACAGAATGTAACTTGACCTTCAAGAGAGAAATCACATTGAAAACATTTGTCCATCATATGAAGTCCTTCCCTAAATGGGAAATCAATTTGGCCTTTTGGCAAAAGGCCCATATGAAAATCCACCAACAAATGTGCAATAAATTTGAAAAAATGAAAAAAGAGAGTAAAAGTTACAAAATCTTACTCTCTTTGGACTGGCACCACCCTTAGCTGAACTCCTTGCCAACAAATCACACACTTAAACCCTGAATTGTTTAAAGCTAGACTCAATAGATTGATAATAGATGTGTAGAAAACATATCATTTAAGATTTACTTGTGGTGCAAGTTTGCTTCTAAAAGTCATTGTTGACTTTGTACTATAAATCTACTTTGGCCGGTTTTAGCAGGTCATAGTTTTTCATAGTTTAGGCTATTTTTGAGGTTCAATAGTGCTCGTTTGGTGATAGGCATGAGCATAACGAACAAACCCCATGTTGTAAAAAGATCATTTTTGTTTTTCAATAGATTTGAAAACAAAAGAAACTATTACATGTTTTGCAGATAAAAGCTATCTGACAAATGGATACCTGGAAGAAGAAGAGATCAGTTTCATTGCTGGGATGCCCTCATTGCATATGAAAGATGTGCCAAGTTTCTGCTATAATGCTACCAACAACTTGTTTATTTTTTTAGAAACCCAATGCCAGGCTGCTTTGTTAGTTGATTTCATGGTAATTAATACGTTTGATGAGCTAGACATGCCAATAATAGAGACACTCCAAGCCAGGCTTCCTATATACAACATAGGTCCTCTGTTACTTTTCCACAACAGAGGAAACGAATGGATTGTCCAATATAATTTTTGTGAGTATATTTACTGAAGAAACAAGCTGTGTGAAATGGTTGGATAATCAAGATGCCCACTTGGTTATTTATGTGTGATTTGGAAGCATAACAGTGATCTCTGAAAAGGAGCTTGTGGAATTTGCATGGGGTTTAAAGGCCAGCAAGCAACCTTTTCTGTGGGCTATTCATCCAGACCTCGTTAATGGAGCTTCTGCTATGTTTCTTATGGAATTTGTGGACAAAGTGAAGGGACGAGGTTTCTATGTGAGCTGGGCACCCCAAATACAAGTGCTCTCCCATCCTTCTGTGGGACATTTTCTAACTCACAGTGGATGCAGGAACTTCACAATAGAAAGCATTTGTGCAGGTGTGCCCATGATTTCATGGTGGCCCTTCTATGTAGAGCAACAGATTAATAGGCCTTAGGTGTGCTATGTTTCAAAAATTGGGATTTCAATGAAGGCTAATATGAAAAGAGGAGAGGTGGAAGAGATGGTAAGGAAATATTGTCTAGAAACTTGCACAAATATAAATGAGCTCTTATTTGTTCATCATATAGTTAGCACACCCAATAATGGAGCTAGTCATGTTTCCATCTCTAGAACAACACAATCTAATCATCTCATCGATTCCTACTCAACACAACACAAAAAAAAATAAGTAAAGGTGATTGCAGTTGCAAGAAATTTGCACACAGTTATAATAATCATACAAAGGGCAACACACATGATCATATCCACACACCTTAATAAAAAATTTGAATAGAGACCAAGTTGTGGTTGCACTCACAAGTTCCTTCAAATGGCCTGAAAAGAGCCAAATGGTTTAAAATGGCTGCCTTGTGAAATGAAAGTAAGTTGACATGGGGAAAATGTTTGAGGTGAGGATGGCCAAAGATAGGTAAAACAAGGAGAAATAGGGAATTTAATAGAAGAATGACTGAATTTGAAAAAGTGAGGTGTGTGGAGTTGTTTGTATATGTACATCACAGCTGAACTCCGTAAAGGAGTTGAGGACTGTCAGAAACACAAAGTAGAGCTAGGAGAGACACAAAATGAGTTAATCTCTATAAGTTCTTAAAATAATTCTCTCAAAATCGAGATAGCGATTAAAGAAAAACTTGTTGAGAAGCTTGAAGGAGAAATTGCTTACTTGCAGGTGGAAAATTTGACAGTTAATAATGAAATGTCTGATGCAATTGAACAAGTTTGAGTATTGGAAAATGAATGTAGAGAACTAAGAAACAATATACAGGAAATTTCAGAAAAGAATCTTATGTTACAGATTTCTGTTCACAATCTGCAATAGGATGATAAAAACTTGAAACAAGATCTTCAAAGTGCATTCAACAAAGGTGAAGATTTACAAGATAATATTTCTCTTATCAATATGATAGCAGATTTGTGAGTGATGTTGTAACAGATTTATAGCAGAATTATGAAAGAACAATCATTGTGTTGTGCTCATGTTAAAGGCAGCCATTTGTATTAAAGTCGACAAATAGAATCTATTTAAGATAGTGATAGAATTGATTATCTAAGGCAACAGTTAAAGTAAAGTTTGGTAACTGTCATATCCATTGAAAAGGTTGCCTCTTTTGTGAAGGATGCCTCTTCATAGAGACAAAGAGATATAAAATAAAAAAGGAAATGGAGAAATGTGAGATATGGAATATGAGTGATAAGTGTGAGGATAAAAGATAAATATCTACAAATATTCATATATGAAAAGAAGATTGTTGTAAAAGACATATGTAGATTTGTCTATGGCACATTTATGAGATCAATTAAAAGCATTACATCTATAAGAAGATTGTTTATATAAGTAGATTTGAAGAGAACAACTTGATGATTCAAATGTGATTGTTCATCATCCATTAAAGTGGACATTCATAATTGAATGAATAAAATCTATATAAAGATCTTTAAAGAAGAAGCAAATAAGTGTGAGCGAAATACAAAGAAAATCTTCATCATAAAAAAATCACATGAAGAATTAAGAAGATTATCTTATGAAGATTTGTATGAAGAGATAGTAAGATGCAGATTTGTATGTGAAAGTGTGTAAGATAAAGAAACATATCACATATATACCAGTATATGAGGAGTAGAACTTAAAGAGTTCATTTACAAATTTTTATGAAGAAATTATGGAAGAATAAATGAGAATTTAAAGACAAACATTATAGGAGATTTGTGAGTGATGTTGTAACAGATTTACAACAGAATTATGAAAGATTATGAGCAGATCTATAAGAGTATGTGGGCATATTTATGGAAGATTATGAGTAGATCTATGAGAGTATGTGAGCAGATTTATGGGAGATTATAAGAGCATATTTGAGGGAAGAATTTGAGGATATGCTACAGAAAAATTATGAGAAGCATATGAAGGATTATTTGTGAATATGAAGGGCAGAATTGAGAAGAGGTTACAACAGATATATATATCAAATATATGAGAAGATTTTGAGATTCTTTTTATGGAGGTCATTGGAACAAACTTATGCATGATTTGCGAAAGAGTATTGTGAAGACTTCAACAAGGGTATGAGCAGATTCATGGAGAAAATTTGAAGAGGAATTTTGCATACATCTATGTCAAACACCAGTAGGCTTGTGTTGACTATTAAAGAATGAAATGAATGTAGCGTACTGGTTATTATTAAGATTAGGTATTTGAAAGACTGAAAAAAATTGATTATTTTTATTTAGACATGCTATACAACCCAGGTAGCAATCCTGACATTGCATGTTTGGACTGCTCACCTGCAGGCTCTAAAACCAAAACAAATCTTTTGGAGCAAAATACAGAGGGCAGAAAAGGCTACAAGGCTACAGGTCTGTTAAAGTAGTGGGAGATCTCTTGAAATCATGGTGGGTCAGAGCATTTATTGACAGTTCTATGATGGGCTTGTGCATCGAACATAGAGGGTCAATGTAGCTGTCATATCATGAAAATGGCTTGACCTTGCCACTAATTTGCAGATTGTTAGAGTAATTAGTTGGAATTTTTTGGCTGATAATATAAGAGGTTTAAGCTTTGATTATTCACAAATTCCATTTGTTTTTGATAGAACCTGGAAAGATTTGCATTATGCAGAACACATAGTTTGGTTTTCTTTACCCTTTTTCTCTATTTTGGGTTCTAGTGCTTTCTTTCTGAATTTTTGTTCTGTTTACTTTGATCCATAGTTGGATGTGCCAGAGGAAGTGCCATTTTGGGTAAGGTTTCCCCTTTCTCTCATTGTTTCTTAGCTTTCAAATTACTTCTGTGTGGTTGTGGCTATTTCAAAATCATATTTGAAACCAAAGCAGAGTGGGAAGCAATTTTTCAAGGATGTTTCTGGTTAATAGATTCTTGTGCTTTCATTTTAAATTCTTGGTACTACCAATATAGAGAACAACCAATGCTCTGAGAGCCAGTTTCATTTGTGAAGATAGATCCTCTATGTTGCAAAATAGAAGGCTAAGAGAAGAGGGCCAAGGAGTTTAACTGTCTTTCTTTTATATTCAAGAAAAAGCTATGGTTGTATGGAAAATTTAACATGGAACATAATTGGGTTAAGGAAAACATCTTACTATTCAACAAGGGTAAGACTGACTCATGTGGATCTTTTCTAAGTTTGGATGATATTTCCTTGTACAAATAATTCAAGTCTGCAACAACATCTGATTTTCTTTCTAGAAATTGTGTACAACCTAGTATAAATGGGGTGGGTGTTCTAAAAAGCTTTTGAACAATAAGCACCAACATCTAAAATCAAACAAGACTTTTTATTATAAAGAGAATTTTCATTATTAAAACTGAGACTATCTTACTAAAATTATTCTTTCCACAACTATTATTTTCATTTTATTATTCTTTGATGGTTATGCAGAGAGGAAGAGAAAGGGAAAATTTGGAAGGAAGAAAAAGAAGAGTAATGGGAGCAGAGAAATTTGGTCAAGTAAAGACATAAATGTAAGTATAGGAAAAGAGAGGGAGAACAAGGAAGTGATATTGGAAGAATAGATTACTAATGACAGGAAGAAAAACATAGAAGGCCACTGTTAGCGAGAGAAAAGAGCAGTAAGCAGCAAGGTAAACAACGGTATGCTTTTTCCATTGAAGTTTCTAGATTTCTATATCTAGGAAATATCATAATAGAAGATTAAAGGAAATCCATGAGGGGTACACTATGAGATTGATTAAATCTTCTCTTTCTTTTGGACACACACTCCAAAGATAATAGATTAAAAAAAGGATAATCTAATTTACAGAGACTCAACAAAAAAAAGGATAATCTAATTTACAAAGACTCAACAAAAAAAAGGATAATCTAATTTACAAAGGGCAGTGCTACAAGGAATACCCATTTACCTTTTCACTCTACTACCTCTTCCAAGCTTGGAAAAACAAGAGTTATATTTCATTTGGTAAGGAATAAAAGAGGTCTTCAAGTAGTCCTTGTGACTTGACATACTGTCACCAAGCATAAGAAAGATGAAGAACTGAATACTAAAAACATAAGGAATTTTATCCAAGTCTTCTTGATGACATTAGCATCGATACTACTGCTACTTTTTCCTGAATTAAATTTTCCCACTTCTTGTCTTTATTTACTCCTAGTATTTGGTGTGTTAAGAAGGCATTTGGACAGTGTGACAGAATATGAGAAAGAAAGCTAAAAAGCACTGAGAAATTGTGCCTGTAAACAATATAGTGAAGAGAACTGTAAACACAAAAAGCACCTGCCCATGCATTATTGATGTTAGCCCACTTGTTATTTGATAAAAATTCTGCAAGCATATTCTCTTTCCAAACCCTCCAATTAATGTAAACCCTCCAAAGATTGATGGAGTAGTAGCTAGGGTTTGCCAAAATAATGTAAAATCCGCTCATAAAAAATTCTGAAATGGTTTCTACGTTTCAAGCATGCATACAAATAATTGCAATGAAATGTGACATTTAACAGGTGAAAAGAAGTGATGAAATATACAGATAAAAGATTGAAGAACCATTGTCTGTGTTTTAAACAATTAAATTCAAAGTGTATATTATATAAAAAAACCTTGCAAAGACCCACACCACATACCTTCACAGGATTGTATTTGTAGAATATAGGAGATGCTGGACAAGCTAAATGATATATCTGATCTAGGGAGCATGGGGGTGCCTCTGAAGCCGATTGATTGCACAAATTGTGTCTGCACACCAATGCTGATGAACAAAAAAGAGCAAAATATGCAGGAAAGCTAAAACTTGTAAAGAACACTACAAAAGAAAGCTTATAAAGAGCACAACGGTAACTGTAGTTTTTTTTACATGCATATCCAATGGCGGTGCCATGAACAAGCATGGGAAGTGCAGTTGTGAAGTGCATGGAAAGATCACAACGGTGGTGAGGTTACCACATGCTGGTGCCCTAATGCCTTAACTGTAGTTTTTTTTACATGCATATCCAATGTCGGTGCCGTCAACAAGCGTGGGAAGTGCAGTTGTGAAGTACATGGGTATCCAAAGGCGGTCCTGTTAAGAAGACATGCAAAGTGCAGTGTTGGAGCCATCGGCGGGCATTCTCTAGCTAAATTTTGGTACCGTCTCTTAGGCGTGAGACTTTTCCGATGGGCAAGCCCACGATAAAGAGCCTATCAGCTAAATATGTGATAATAAATGTGTATAATGATGGGCCAAGATGATAGAAATGATCCCAACCTCATGCAAGACATTTCTTGAACCAAAATTGAGAATTTATGGATCCTATGGAGTCACTTGAGATCATGTATATAATATGAATTTTATCTCTATTATTATAAATTTCTATTACATGTGATTTAAGAACACATATTTTAAGATTTTGGTGTCCCCATATGTAATGATGTAAGTAGATTTTAAAGGGAAGTATTGAAAAAATAAAAATTGTTTAACTTAATACGACTAATTAATATATATTGGAGAGGAAGACTTGAAAGTATAATTGAATAGTAAAGATTCTTTGACACACATTAAATAATTCTATTAGATATTTGAAGCATAAAAATAATATATGTCATATTTTCTCATCTTATATATAATCCATGCCACTTCCTTAAAACTATTTAATCATAAAACAGTTAAAATTAATTAGTTGAAATTTAATTTAACTATAATATAATATAATAAAATAAAATTGACATATAAAAAGGAAAAATGTAAAAAATAAATATAAAAAGGATAATTTTAATTCATACAATAAAATACAAATTAATATATAACATTTAAAAAATATATATATTAATTCTAACCCTAATTGTGATGATAACCCCAATCCAATTTCTAATTCTAACTCTAAACACAATTGGAACCCTAACCCTAACTCTAATCTTACTACTAAAGCTAACCCAACCCTAAACCTAATATATATAAGCATGATGAAAATAGACACCTTGAGAAGGATAACTCTCGACGTATTTTATATATATTAATATTTAATATATGTATGTTAGTACTTAATTTCTTTAAAGAAAAAATTTAGATTTGTCCAAGTTTATTTCATTTCATTATTTAGCACTTATTATTAATTGTTTAATCCAGCCACATACAACTAGAATTTGCAGCATCCATATCCACCCATGCACAAACACATACTCTCTACATACATATAATTTTCTATTGATATAATCCTTGAATCCCCTCCCCTTAGGTGCAAGTGCTAATAATTAATCTAAATTAATTATAGTTGACTTGTGTTTTATTTGGGTAGGCCTTGCTTAGCCTAAGTTTGGGTAAAAGTACTCCCCCAGAAAGCTTCCTCGCCCCGGCCAAACAAAAATACGTTTAAAAAAAGAAGAGAAGAAACGAAAGTTCAGGGAAAGTGTCTTTTTCCCTTCCCTGAATTTTCCTTTTTTCTTTCCTTCACTATCCTCAATTATAGGAAACTCCAACCCGTTGTAACCCACTTTTTCTGCTTCAGTTGATCATGGCGTCTGGATGGCCAAACATGGAGAAGGCAAATGATATTGGAGGAGATGCACAGTACGGTTGGGAGACTGCAGCAGAGCAAATGCAAAATTGGCAGCAATGGGGAACAAATTCAGAGCAATGCCATTATTACCTGCACTTGTCGGACGTGATTGATTCAGAAGAAGATGTCATATGGTGGGTTGATACAATTGAGGGGTTGATGGATGCTACAAGCTATTTTAGCTCCGCTGAGGTCAAGGTGGTTGGAATAGATTGCGAGTGGAAGCCCAACCATGTGAAAGGGGCGGACCCAAATCAGGTAACATTTTGTGTATTCCAAGCTTCCCAGATCATTCTTTATCTATTCGTAAAATGGAAGCAATTGTACTTTAAAGCGCTACTTATAATTTTGAGTTTTTCATTCTTAGCTTAAAATTGTTAGCAGTAGAGTGAAAGTCCCTGGGTTATTATGGTAGCATGTTCCTCTTCACTAGTAACAGCGCTTAGATATGCTTTTGTGTGTTGCCTCTCCGCTATTAATTCTGCTTAGAGGTGCTTTGTGGGTCCTTTTTCCTTGAGGACTATAACCAATGTACGTGAGAGAAGGGTCATATGCAAAATAAGCACTCGGATTGAAAATAGGTTCTGGAATGGCGACTAAAATATTAAATACTAAATTAAAATTTTCATATAATTTAAAGGTATTTGAAGTGAATAGTATGTTAATTACTCAAGAAGAATGGACTTGAATTAAGATATAAATTGCGATGACCCGAACCAGGACATTGATGTGGAGAGATGAAGTAAATTGTATATTGTAATTAATGCTTGATAACAGTCGTCAAATTTTGAATGATTTCTTTTCTGGTGTAAGGAAGGAGAAGTTTTCATAATTAAGGGTTGAAAAGAATCACGTTCTTTGTAAGTTTGTAAAAAAACTGTAGATACAAACCAGCTGCTATTATGTGGTAGGGTGTCCAATCTCTTAATATGTTGTTTGTTAGCAATCTATCGAGGTGATTTGTCTCTTCACTCAGCCTCTTAGTCCCTCAAGAATCAGGATCCTTATGATGAAAAGCTTTTGTAGATTTTATATGCATAAAATATCGAAGACATCATAGAAAACTTTTAGGCATCACAACCCCTTTTGGGGCAACACCTACTTTGTACTCTCTTCAACTGTGAGTGCTTGGCTTTGTTTCTTAAAGAGATGAGTAAGTAGGGAAATAGAACAACATTCAGAATTAAAAACAAAACTTAAAACTATTATCCTAACAACATGCAAACCTCCCATAGAGCGTGAAGTGGATATGCTCTTGATTTAATGCTTGAAAGTTTGTTTCTCGCTTGGACAATGTCTACCTGTTTAAAACCAGAATTGAGAGTCTTTTTTAAAATAAGGGATTTGATTTCAATTTGTAGAATTTTGAGGAGACAATTGAATGGGTAGGATTCAATCTTAGATTAAGAGTTTATTCCATTAAAGGTGGAGTGAACGAGGAGAGGTGGTGGCCATTATTAGTTAATTAGCTCATTTATTGATTTAATGGAATCATTTATTTATTTTGATTAACGAGTTTATTGATTTAATGTGATTTGTTGATTGATATTTTCTTTTTGAAGATTTGTTAACTATTTTTATCAGTGAGTTAATTAATTTGATTTATCATGTTTATTTTTTATTTTTATTAAATTATTTGTGGATAATGGATTATTTTGCTATTTTAAATATTTGTGGGAAAATGATTTATTTAAATTGAGTAAATAATAAAGATTATTTAATCAATTTAATTTTTGATAAAGTGGATTAAATAATGTAAGACGAATTATTTTAATGGACGAGTGTTGTTCGGTGTTGAGATGGGGGTGATGGTATGGAAATGAATATGCAAGATTTTAGTGTCTACAAAATGACAACCTTTAAATTATAGTCACCTTTGGGAATTCATAGTCCTATTGAATTGTTTACTTTGTTTTTTTAAGTTCCCACATCTTCTAACCAAATTGTTACTTGAACATCCATCATTTAGCACATAAAATAAAAAAGTCTTCCATAAAGGCTTTGAAATGAGTATTCCATGCGCTCAAAGCAACACATCCATTATTAAGCAACTATAGAAGACCACGTAGTTTAAAAATCCGCAAAATACAAAATTAGTCCTAAGTATATGGAGTTTCAATCTGTTCTAAGCTCTAACCAAAGTGTTATTCAAACATTCATAAAAAATAATGAAGGATGGATGGAGAGGGAGCTAGTGAAAAGGGCTGGTTTGGTTTGATTCTTGTTTCCCTTGCTACATTTTGTTTAGTGATTCTGCTTTCCAATAGTGTAGGGGATATCTATATCTTGTATTGTAGAAGTTCTTAGGGTTTCTTGTCTTTTGGGCATTTAGCTTACTTATAATGGCACCCAAACTAAACCTTGAGATGTTTGTGTTGATGTGGTTGGGATTGGAGTGACTAATTGTGCTGCTATGAGGAAGCATTTCATGCTTGTTTCAAAAATCTTTTGTGAGGGATGGGCTTTGAAAACTCTCCAAATGTTGTTCTTTTGGGTATAGATTTTGATAATGCATGCAAATGGTTAGAACAATTTAGTCATATAGGTTATTTTTGTAGGACATATTCTTTTTGAAAGCATGTTACATAGCTTGGGGTGAATAGCACTTGGGTTCCCATGTGTTTAAACTGGATGCTATCCAATACTTACCCAAAGTTTTTTTTTGCCCTTTGCTTTGCAGAAATTGACCATGTAGATGCAGTCCTTCGTCTCAATTTGTGCTATGTTTGCAACTCACTTTTAGTTTTTCTCTGAAGCTTGGGGATTTTATTGTGTTAGACCACAAGGCTCTTTAGGTGCTTGTTTGACTCGGATTCCTTGGCCTACCTTTGCTTTGTTGATTGTATTTAACCATATCGCCTCCTCTCTTTAGAGTGTGGTTTGTTTGGAAATGAACAATCAATGATGCTTCACTTGCTCATCTGCTGCCTGGTAGGCAGTGTGAGGTGCTTTTACTGTTCATCTTTACTTCTGTTGCATGCCTTGGGTTGGCCGTATCTGCCAGCACACACTGAATCCTCAACGCATGCACCTATAACAATAACCACCAACCTTGGCACCCATGCTTGCCAACTTACCTTTTATCAAGTAGACAAGGACTCTTAGTCTATATGTTTTCTGTCACCCATACTACATCAACCCTTCAATACTTGTAAACTGATCATTCATAGATAACCCTCTAGGATGGCAGGATGCACTGATCTGATACCACTGTAACATACACCCTCAATCTGCCCTTGTTTTTTTGCAATAGTTTGTGATGGTTTTGCAATGGTAAATAAAGTGCAGATAGTAAAATAACTTGCAGCAACTTAACAACTTAGAAAAATGAAAATTTTTGGAATTACAATGATCAGAAATTTCCAGATTTATATTCTGATCACAAAATATGTTTTTTCTCAATTACAATGGCGACCCAGTTCATAAAATATCACAACATATCTAAATCCAACATACCCAGAAAAAGTTGGAGACTTTGACCAAGTGCTGTAGTTGCAACCAGCAAGCTGGAACCTCCAAAAATGGGAGGCCACAACCAAGAATGACCTCTGTTGCTGATGAAACTGGAATACAAGGCAATAAGAGCCCTAGGTGCCACCCCCAAGCCAAACAAATAGTCACAAATCTCAACTGGAAGCTCCAAAAACCCAATGCCACACCCAGAATGATACGACCAGCTAAAGGTAACTCAAACAGCAAACAATCTCACAAAACTTTCCTTCAATCGGCCTCCACAAGATGGATATGCAATAACCTTTGTCAAACTGATTTATAAATCTCCACCAATAAGCACAATTGTGATTTCTGTATGAAACCACCAATTAATCCTCCAGATTGGGTCTCTGACCAATGTGGAAGATGTCACCTGCAAGGGATTTCGTCCTCACAAACCCTCCTGAAGAAATAGCTCCTCCAGCAAGAAGAATATTCAAATTTTCAAAACCAACATGAATGATCAAAATGAGCTCCAAACTTCTTTTTATAGCTTTTTAGGGCTTTCCAGAAACTCCCTTTTAAAATTCACTTTATTAATTTATTAAGCCTTTTAACTCCAAAAAGTGATTTAATTTACCTTTAAAACATTTCCGGCATTGAAAGTCGCTTTTAAGTGTCCCATCATTTAAAACTTTCCATCCTCTTTCCGATGAGCTATAACGTGGAGGTGCTCGATAAATGTATTTAACTAAAAAGGCAACCTTAGTGAAAATAATAATTAAAGTATTATTGTATTATTTAATGGTCATCTTAGCTTTTAGTTAGTCTATAGTTTACTTTCAATTAATCTAGTCTGCTTCTGTTAGCGTTTAGTAATCTTTTGCTTTTACTTTTGTGAACAACTGTTTCTTTTTAGAAACATCATTCTTTATTGTATTATTTAAGGAGCTTTCATCTCCTTTATAAATAACGAATAACGAATATCAATTATCATTTCGTGGTATCAAAGCACAGGCTCAAACTTTTTTGACAAATTTGTAGTAATAAAAATTCATATCCAGAAAATTAAAAATGATTCTGGAAGTTTTTAAAAGTTAATCGAAGAAATTTCTTAAACCGATTTTTCTGAAAATCAAAGGGTTTTTTGAAGCCAGTTTTTGAAGGAGATTTTCAAGGTGGATTTTCATGCAATTTTTAGTGAAGATTTTCAAAGAAGATCATAAGTGGATTTTCGTGGGATCTCTGAGAAAAATTGGGGTATTTTAGTAGTAAAATCGCGTTTTTTGTTCAAAGACATTTTGAAAGGTTTTTCTGTGCAGAATCGCGGACGTCTTTCTCTGGTTTTTGATCGTGTATTTTTTTTTTCTGGCCAGTTTTGAACGCAATTTGTAGAGTTTTCGTGGGTTTCGACCTAGTTTTTTTATTAGGCCCCATTTTTTTTTGAGATTTGCATGAGGAGTCTTGCGAAAAAATCGCGAATATTTTTGAGGGCTTTTTAAAAAAAAATTGTAGGTATTTCCTTCTATTTTTTGCTCGTGCCATGAAGGGCCCTTTTTGATGTGATTTAAAGTCGTGATTCATTTTTCCACGTGACGTGTGAACTTTTGTATATCGCATTTTCTGGGACATGTTTTCTGCCATGACGGGTTTGTATCCTGTGTTTCTGTTGATTGCCACGTTTCTGGAAAAACGTGTCTGCTCTTGAAAATCATGGGTCTGCTTCAGATCGCATGTTTTGCTATTTTTCAATAAAAATCGTGCCCCTGATTACTTAGATGGGATTTTCCGAATTTAAAAATTCGTGGGCTCTCTTCATATTTTTGTGCAACCTTCTAAATATTTTCTATGTTTTTTTTTTGAAGACCTTTGCAGAGTTTTTTGATGGCATCTACCTCTTATGCATTGATGGCCAAACGACTTGTAGATCGTGTCAAATCATCTACTTGGTACATCGATTCTGGAGCCTATAGGCATTTTACAAATAGGAGAGATTGGTTCACGGAGTTTATGGCTTGCTCCGATTCTGTCATCTTTGGTGGTGGTGAAGAATATACAATTGTTGACAAGGGCAACGTCTAGATAACATCTGGTGGGAGAAATTTAATATTTCTCAATGTATACTATGTGTCGGGCACGAAGCTTAATTTGCTCTCGGTGAGTCAAATTATGAGACATAGTCCGAAGTTAGACATCATTTTTAGTTCACACAAGTGCCGAATTGTTGATAAGGAGTCCAAGAAAAATATGGCAGTTGGGCTCGAGGATTATGGTTTGTATCGATTGCTTGATACTAGAGATCCTTTGGAGCATGCGCTTGTTGCTATTAGTTCATCTATTAGCACTGTTTGGCATCAGCGGTATGGGCATCTCAATATTGCCTACCTCTCTCAACTGGCTCGAGAGAATTTGGTAGAAGGCTTACTTGAGATTTAGCAGCAAACACATGGTGTTTGCGGAGCTTGCCAAATATGGAAGCAGCATCGTACTCCATTTTTCAGATGGAAAGTCTTGGAGAGCATCCAAGCTTCTACAGCTGGTTCATGCAGACGTTTGTGGACCAATGAATACTGCATCAGTCATCGGTGCTAGGTATTTTCTCCTGTTTGTTGACGATTTTAGCAGAAAAATGTGGGTGTATTTACTCAAAGCAAAGTCCCAAGTATTTAATGAAGTCTAGAAGTTTAAAGCATTAGTTGAAAAAGAGTCTGGATGTTAAATCATCACTCTTAGGATAGATAATGGGGGTGAATTTTGTTCCAACCAATTCATCGACTTCTGTGCAAAACACGACATTAGACGCTAGCTTACCACACCCTATACCCCTCAGCAGAATGGTGTTGTTGAGCGGAGGAATCGTACCATCACAAAAATCTCCCACTGTATGTTGGAGAATAAGAATGTTCCCAAGAAATTTTGGGCTGAGGCGGTTTATACTGCAATACACCTTCTTAACCGGTCTCCCACACAGGCCATTAAGAAGATGACCCTAGAGGAAGCATGGTTTGGAAGGAAACCAAAAATCACCCACCTTAGGGTTTTTGGTTTGATTACGTATGTTTGGATTCCAGATGCCAAGAGAACCAAGCTGGATTCCAAGAGCCAGAAGTTGATGCTAATAGGATATAGTGACAATCACAAGACCTATCAGCTGATTGATGTGGCTACTAACCGTCTGGCATTCAATAGGGATGTTGTGTTTGATGAGGAAGGTGGCCCCATTTTGCTCCCTTCTCCCATCAAGATCCCTGACAATCAACCTTTGAAGACCATAGATTTGGGAGTGAAACCTTTAGGAAGGGATTCTGATGCTTCAAATATTATAGAATCTCCTAGACTAGATCCTCTACCAATAGGGAGGGACTCTGATGAGTCTAACATTGTGGAATCTCCTAGGCAAGATTCTGTATCAGCAGATTTTCCTTAGGATAACCTGGATCGGTATCTAGATGGTATTATTCCAGGCAACCCAAGTCATGATGATGCTCATTTTGATTTGGAAGTTGATACATCTCCTCCTCGTCCTAAGTGGTTGGCAAAGCTCATTGGTGATGTTCATGATGATGAGCTTGTTGAGGGACGATTGTCTAGAGGTAAGAGCAAAAAGAACACAGTAAACTTTGCTCTTATGGCCAACATTTAGAGTGTTTATGAGCCCCAACAGTATTCGAAGGCCAAGGGTAAACCTGAATGGGAAAAGGCTATGGATTCTGAGCATCATAGTCTTTTAAAGAACAACACATAGGTTCTGTCACATCTTCCGCCAGGGAAGAAACCCATTGGCTGCAAATGGGTCTACAAGGTCAAATACAAGGCTGATGGAACATTGGATAAGTACAAGGCTCCGTTGGTGGCTAAAAGGTTCTTGCAGAGAGAAGGTATTGATTATGAGGAAACCTTTGCTCCCATAGCAAAGATGAGCACCATCTGACTTGTCCTAGCCATGGCAGCATAGTTTGGTTGGAAGGTCCATCAGATGGATGTCAAGAGTGCCTTCCTCAATGGAGATTTGGAGGAAGAGGTATACATGACACAACCTCCTAGTTTTAAGGTTGCAGGAGAAGAACACAAAGTATGTAGATTACAAAAGGCTCTTTATGGCCTAAAGCAGGCACCCAGGGTATGGTACCTGAAGTTTGACAAGTACCTGGTTGCACAAGGGTTTCACAAGAGTCCCTCAGATGCAAATTTGTATGTCCAGAACACTAGTAGTGATATCATCCTTCTTGTCATCTATGTGGATGATATCATCATTACTGGCAATAGGATTCATTTGATTGAACAAATCAAGTCAAATTTGTGTCAGGCATTTGAGATGACGAACTTGGGTCTCCAACACTATTGTCTTGGTGTAGAAGTGTGGTAGACAAGTGGCAGTATTTTCATTTCTCAGTCAAAGTATGCCAGGAGTTTGCTTGAAAAATTTAGGATGGAAGATTGCAAAATTTCATCCACTCCTATGGAGAAGGGGCTGAAACTTTTAGCCAAAACAAACTCACCAGTGGTAAATGAGTTTACGTTTAGGCAACTTGTGGGCAACCTCATCTATCTTACTGCCACTAGACCTGATCTTAGTTTTGCAATGAGTTAGATTTCTCGTTTCATGACTGCTCCTAAGGCTAAACACTGGGTTGCCGCGATGCGAGTGTTGCGATATGTCAAAGGGACACCTGACTTTGGCATTCTGTATAGCAGATGCAAAGATCCTTGATTGGTTGGCTTTATAGACTCGGATTGGGTAGGATTAGTTGATGACAGGAAGTCCACTTCTGGGTATGTTTTTAGTCTTGGTAGTCACATGGACAAGTAAGAAGTAGCATTTTGACCAAAGAAAAGTATCGGGGAACAATTAAGGCAGCGTGTGAGGCTATATGGCTTTGAAGGATGCTTGTTGACATGCAAATGTCTCAAGTAGGGCCTTCACCCTTGTTTTGTGATAATCAAGGGGTTCTCAAACTTGCTAAGAATCCAGTCTTCCACGAGCGAACCAAGCACGTTGAGCTTCACTGTCACTTCATTAGACAACTTGTTGAAGATGGCTCTGTGATGTTGCAGTATGTTGCAACTGAGGATCAGACTGCGGACATTCTCACCAAGTCTCTCAATCTGGATAAATTTGTAAAATTTCGGGATAAGCTTGGTGTAGTTAGTAGGATGACCATTAAGGGAGGGTATTAAAGTATTATTGTATTATTTAATGGTCATCTTAGCTTTTAGTTAGTCTATACTTATAGTCTACTTTCAGTTAATCTAGTCTACTTCTGTTAGTGTTTAGTAACTTTCTGCTTTTACTTTTGTTAACGACTATTTCTTTTTAGAAACATCGTCCTGTATTGTATTATTTAAGGAGCTTTCATCTCCTTTGTAAATAATGAATAATGAGTATCAATTATCATTTCAATAATTAAATATAGCTCAATATTACACCCAATTAGTGGAAATGGCTGAAAAGCATTAGAATTGAAATTTGACTGCGTAGGAGTGATCTTGATGATAAAAGATGATAAACGGACCTGATTGGGTGACTTATGAAAAATAGGCGCTTCCTCCAAGAATCTTGGAGTTAACATTACCAATTCAAAATTTTATCGTTCAACTTGAAAATAACACTTTCCCCAACAAAGTTAACATCATACAATGACCTAAGAGAACTGTCTTCAAAGAGAAGAATGACAATGGCCAAAGTCATCCTCCAACTGTTATATTTTTTCACGTAGCTGAAAAATTCAAAGTGCCTTAAGAGATTAAAATAGCTTGTGCCATTAATAGGGGATATGCATGACTAACATCAAGAGCAAAACCAGAGAAGAGGAACGGGCTGTCACTGAAAATCCGATCAAAGACCTGAAGGAGCCCAAAACAGAACATAATAATAGCTAAATGCTTCCTTCTATTGATAGTACTGTAATGTCAACTTACAAAAGGGACTCATTATTAACTAAAACATTCCATGAAGATCTTCAAACTATAATAAAAAAACAACCAACCAAAGATTTGGGCTGATTCCTAACACTACTACAATGGTGTATTCATATTAGGAGAATAGGGCAAATTTTGACGGCCCTCCCTCTAGTATTGATAAGAGTTTGTAAACCATACAAAATTATACATGAAGATGGGGGAGGGCGGGGCAAATTACATAGGCCCTGCCTAAGCCCTGGAGTTTCCTTACATTCCCTACATTTTGCAAATTTTGGAGGGGGAGGAATTTCAACTAAATTCTCCTTGTCATCACAACAAATTGAAACATCAACTTGGCCTCAAGGGAGAGTTTGACATTGAGTACCTTAGCTATCTACTCCATGGCTTTGTGCATGTTGTCTTGTCTTACCTTTAGAATGTGAAAATGTTCCAGGTAGCATTCAAAAAAAGTCTCTGCTTGATTTACCATGTCCGGAATGCCAACAAGTAGCAAGCATTGACTGCAGTGGACAGCATAGAGGCACAACTTAGTGATTGGGCTGCATTTAAGATGCTCCTTCTCCCCAGTGACTGGTTAGGATCCAAAAGCAGTTTGGTCATGGCATCTCTTATTCCCACACAAGGTGCCCTATCAACCTCTTTTGCCAACTCCCAAATCCTGCGAACCCAAGAGTGAAGGTTTGTGCTTTTAATCTCCTTTTGTAGATACTCTACAAAATTTCCCACCATCATGTTCCCATACTCTTGTTCCTTACATCACCTTCTTTTCTCCACAAGGTTTTCTTATGTTCCTAGTATCTACACCAAGATACACATATCTCATCATTATTCAAGTGCATGCCAATCAATGATGCTTCACTTGCTCATCTGTTGCCTGGTGTTGGTTATTTTTTAAGAACCAAACTAATCTCCAGAAATACCTATGGATTTTGCCATTTACAATTATTAATAATTCTAAAGGGATTGGCCAATGAACGAATAGAGGTTGCTAAACTTCTATTCCTACTCTTTGGCCTCTGTGAAACTCGGGAGGGTGATCCCACAATGTATACCTAAAGACCTTTCACAATTACAATCAAATACATTGTCAATAATAGATATCTCTCATGATACCACTTAATAGTAACATTAAACAAGTTGGCAGCTTATTATGTCAATGTTATATATATCGGATATGAGATAGTAGACACAAAAAACAAATAACAACAATATTCCCCTGAGATTTTATGGTTAAAAGATTGAGTAGTTAATGAATCAACACTGTAAGTGTAACACTAATTCCCGGCATGAACCAGTGTCTTTATCCCAAGCACGGAGTCAATACCTTTTGACATAACCTGATAACAATTTAGATAATAGCACATATAACCCCAAGAAATCTTGCATGACAACATTCCTCTGTGACGTTTAGGGTTATCACTTCTTACAAATATCCTAGCACATAGTACTTATAAGTTATCAATTTCATATAAGCATTTACATCAATTCATTGAATCAATAAGCAAACATGAAACTGAACATCCATCAGATAATGACAGAGACAAATGAAAGAAATCCTTGATTACTTTCAATCATAACTCATAACACACATACAAGGAGAGAGAATAACCACGAAACCGATATTACTCTGTATTGTAAATGCTATATCATTATCAGTCTTACATGCATAAGTATGAACTCCAAAAGAAACTTAAAACAAAGATTCTAAAACTTGCTTCGTATTGTCTTGACAAAACTAACAGTATTAACTCAAAATTTTTCTAACGCCCGTGCTTCTGGTCTTGAATTCCTTCTTATAGAGATGAAGGAGCAAAACAAGCTTCATACTAGATAGCACACATGTCATGATCCCATAGGACTGCTTGCAACAATATTCCCTTTTCAGTTACGCTTGAGTCTTCAGGTGGAGCAAATAAACATGAGGCACAATTATCCTCAACTCTTCGTGGAAAATAGGTCCCACCTTAAAAGACATCATTAGTTTGTTACATTAGTTACAAGATATTATCCATGTGCTCAAAATGCCAACTGTAAGAAAATCAAAACAACAAAACTTACGAAGCAAGGCAAAGAAAGCAGAAAAAAAGGTCAAAATGTGTTAATCCACATTAGCATCACATGCTAATCACTTGAGTTTTAAGGAGAGAATAATATTTTACCATGTTATATCAAAAGCCTAATCTGTACTATATTCAGGCTATGTATTATTCTTCTCTTGTCCATTATTCTCCTTATTCACTCTGTGTATCTCTCCAACCAAATGTTGTATTCTTCTTCAGTGGGCCATTTAACATTCAATAAATCCTGCACCTTAGTAATATACTGGGAGTACCTTGCATCAATTAAAATCCTGGCTTCCTTAACAAATATATCCATTTTTGATTCAATTTCCACCATTGTATCAATGTTTGAATTGAGCAAGATGTAATCGGTGACAGACAAATGCATCATAGCCGATTCAAGCAATCCTCCCAAATCTTTCTTCTAGGTGTCAAACGGATGCAATTCACCTTTTGAATTCAACACTTGAGGCATACCATGATCCTCCATCTCCTTGAATATTTTCAACTTACTTTGGAGCTATATACCCAACTTTCCATGGAAAGTAGTTACCTCATTTATTGAGTCAATAGTTTTCAAGATGTCAGGAATATTTGTGGGCTCCTCGGGATCCTCATTCATCCTTGGCATCATTTCTTTCAAAACACTTACCCTAGCAATCCAATTATTCTATTCATTCCTAAAGGCCTCTTGTATTTGCAGATACTTTGTATTTGCCTCATGAATGTTTTTATATGTGGCCCACACATCATTAGCCCTGTGGACCAACTTGGTCACCCTATGCTTAAGTACATCCTCAAAAATTTCATTGGCCACCCTAACTGTCTCCAATTTGGCTTGCCTGACATTTTCCTTCTCAGAAGTTAACTTTTCTTTCAAATCATCAATTCTGAGGGCCAAAGCCTCCCTATCTTGTGTAGACGTATCAAATGAAGAAGAAGAAGAAGGTTGAGTCACTGTTCTTTGAGTAGCCTGAATGGTAGCTCTCATTTGACTCAATTCATTCAACGCCTTATTATATTCCTTAACCAAAGATTCATATTTCTTTTGAGAAATATGTGCAATGTCCACACTAAGCATTGCAGCATGTGCAGTTAACTCAGCTGTCTGGATTGGAGTTATGTCAGTAGCTCTTTTGACCACTAGTGAACCAATAACTTCTTCAATAGACCTAGCATCCTCATGTTTGCTAGTATTAGGTGCCATAGACCAAATTGCAAGGGTATGCAGCTTTGGACTATATCCAAAACCAAATACTTTATTCTCAAGTTGATCTTCAGATATCAAAGCTTGAGGATCTCTCCTAACTGCATCATATGCTATGGCAGCTGTGATAGTACATCCTGGTAATAACATGATTCCACTATCTTTAACAATTCTTCGAGCTTCAGTGGGAGTAATAGCTGCAATTTCAGCCCTAATCTTCTCTTCCTTTGCTTTCTCAGCTTCCTCTTGATGAGAAGGTTTGGCATTGACTCGGGCTGATTCTAGTCTCTCTTTTATTTCCTTACTCCATTGTTGAATCATAAACTCCTGAAATTCTTTAGTCTGCACAAATTTATCATTAGCCAAAAACTCATCACACTCCCTAATTTTGGGATCATCATTGTTGTCCTTGATTTTTGACTTGTTAAAAATTGGGATAACCAATCGAAATTTTGATAAAATTTGAAGATTTTCTCTTCTAGGGCACCTATTTCAAGGTGCAAAGATCAGCAAATCTCAAATTTTAAGTCTATAGTCCTTTGGGTTACCCCTTTTTACACATTCTCGTCCATTTTCGTGAGATTCTGAGTCATTTTTAGTGTATTTTTGGTTAATTTCGGGTTTTTCTGACATCACTGCAAGTAGGAGTTTTTGAACTTCATTGCAAATTACTTTTAAATTTTCTTTTTAATGTCTTTAATAGGAACTTTTTGAAGCACTTGCAATTATAGGAACTTTTTAAGTTCATTACAAGTTACTTTTCATAAAGTGATTGTAATAGCTTTTAAAAGTTCCGATTTTCCTTATGTTGACTTGTAAAGACTTCAAAAAACTCCGATTTTCTTTAAGTCACTTGCAAAGTGGTTTTAAAAGCCCGATTTTATTTAAATTGACTTGCAATCACTTATGAAAACCCCGATTTTCTTTATTTTTCTTGCAATATCATGTGAAAAGCCCGATTTAACTTTAAATGTATATGCAAAGTGGTTTTAAAAGCCCGATTTTATAAAATTGCTTGCATTTAGATGAAAAAGACCCGAATTCATGTTGAATAACTTGCAAAGGGCACGTAAAAGTCCGACGCCATTCTTGATTGAAGTTGTTCGAATTCCATTTCGCCCCTCTTCCTTTTTTCATGGAGATCTCATAAATTCGCATGCTTGAAGATCGGGCTTTCACCTGTAAATATCCAAGTCTTTTTCATTTTCTGAGTTTGCAATCACACCTAGGGTTTCTTCTTCTTCTTTGTCTGCAATTTTTGCTATAGGTATGTCTTCTTTTCTTTCTTAGATTCTTGTATATTATTTTGATGCCTTTATTTAAAACGTTTTTACAAAAACGTGTTTCTTTCACTCGCCTACATCTTTCATTTTAACGCGTTTCTCTTAACTGCCTTCATACGTTTTATTTTATACACAAATCGTTATTTTCTTTTCAAATGCTTTCATTCCTTACATTTTCTGTTCACTTAAATGCGTTTTTCTGTTGAAACGACTTTCTCTTTCATGTCATATGCCCTCCATTTTGTATACGCCTTCATTCAATAACATACACTTTTATTTGAAAACGCGTTTTCCTCTTTACATATCACGTTCCGTTGCATTTCATTCGCCATTGCCTCCACTTTAGTAATCATTTGTATATATGTGTTTGTCATTGCTGGCTTCTGAATAACACGTTTTCATTCCAAAATGACATTCATTAAACATGCCTTCATTGAAAATACGTTTTCATTTATCCCATTTTCACCTCCATTCTGAAATACGCTTTTCATTGTATTTTTATTCATTCATTCCATACGCCCTCTATCTTAGATATGTCCTCATTCATGAACATGGCTTTTACACAAAAACGTGTTTCTTCTCCATTACCTTCATTCCATATGTTTCAGCTGAGAAATATGTGAAAACGTCTTACTCTTTGAACATTTATTCTCCATTGTCTTCCATTTGCTCATCTCATTCACGTTCCATTTTTGACCTACATCTCCTTCCATTCCATATTCATTTGGCCTTCCATTTCATAATCTTAATTCCATTATCATTTTCTGAAAATTGAAGAAAAGATATTCAAACGATGCTTTTAGAAGCAAATCGGGTTTTTGTTCACCCATTGCAAGTTGGAAATTTCAATAAAGAATGCAAGTTAGAAAGCTTCTACTTTTACTTGCATAAACCTTTCAAAATTCCGAAATGCTCTTTTACTTGCAATGTCTTTTCAAAACCCCGAAATCCACTATTCATTTGCAGCCGGCCTCCAAAATCCGGAAATGCCTTTAAAGTACCTGAAAATTGGACTTTTTGCTCTTGACTGCAAATACAATTTAAAAGTTTTGACTTGCAGTCTAACTTTTTCATTTGTCATAAAAAGTATATGTCCTTTTC
Organism: Sequoia sempervirens; assembly: GCA_007258455.2. Taxonomy (NCBI): domain Eukaryota; kingdom Viridiplantae; phylum Streptophyta; class Pinopsida; order Cupressales; family Cupressaceae; genus Sequoia; species Sequoia sempervirens. The sequence continues at coordinate 261,486 of VDFB02168622.1, forward strand.
ACTCACAATCAGCCCTCAAAAACCCGAAATGAGTTATAATGCTCATTTTCTGCCCTCAAACAGCCAAACACCATTATGAGTTTTGAGCCTTCGCCATGTCTACACCTGTAAACGTTGATGATGTCTTGACCTTATGGAACTTTCATCACAGCCTTGCAGATTCTTGTTCGATGATGTAGGAACCTGCTTCTCCAACGAACAAAAAGATGAAGTACAAATACAACAAATACCAGAATAAGATTCCACCTTCTCATGTTGTCTCGAATATCGAAGAAATCAGAGACACGGAGATTGGGCATGTTGATATGTCCGAGTTTTTGGGGAGAGCTGAGAAATCAACTTCTCATCATATACAGTTGTTGTTTAAAAGTTATACTCATTTGGTTTCCTCTTTTCCTATTGCTGCCCTAGAGCCAGAGTTCATCCTTGCGTGTGCAGCTCACTTTGATAGAGAATCCAAAACCATTAAAGATGATGATGGGAATGTGGTCATAAGACTTGATCCAGAAACCATTCATAGGGTTTTCAGAGTTCCAGATTCACCCATGTATTCAGACATTTCAGTTAAGAGTGCTCTAGATCATTATGAGCAAAAGAAAGAAGATTGTAAACAGCACATCAATACCAAATGGCTTCTCAAGCGTCGAGCTGGTGTGTCTCGGTGGCCCAAGCTGTATCGATCTGACTTCAAAGAAGAAATCAATGATATAATCACTCTCTTGAGCAGAATTATGGGGTTGAAATTCTCTAACATTTTTGAGAAATGGATGTACAAATTCATTGTGGTGATTAGGAAGGCACAACACCCAATCTTCTGGGGTGAAATAATCAGTGATAGCTTATGTGAGCAGCTTGCACAAGTTCCTACCACGCTTACATTCTATATGAATTCCTATCTGGTTTATATAGCAGCTTCATTGAGACAATTTCCAGGCCTTTCTACCGTAGGAGATAGATCTCTAGTTCCAGTCTGGGAATATTATGATTAGCTGCCTTTGATACCAAGCAGGATTCATTACAGAAGAGTCCAAGACGCATTCTTTGGTCACTTCATGTGCCTTTTTGACAAAACCTTGCAGAACAACAGAATATCAGATGCTGCTTGGAAAAAAGTCAATGAATATGGTTACCTTTTTCTCCAATTTCCTACTTTTACCTATATGAGGGTTGGCTGTTTTGAAGATCAGCCATACATGCTACCGAGGTATCCAACTGATAAAATTATTCTAATGGAGCTGGCAAGACAGTTGATGACAGTGCATGCACGACAAGCTGTGCAACATAAAACTGGAGTGAGTATCTCGTCTCATAAACCATTACAGATTGGGAGATACTCCTTGACAAGCACCTCAAAGGCGAAAGCTATGGAAATCGAGATTCAGGAGATCAAGTTAAAAAGATTCAAGGCTAGGGCAGATTTTGATTACAGAGGCAAGAAGGACAAGATAAAGAGGGCCTTCACTCGTGCATCGCCTTGAAGATATTTGGGCAGATCTCCGAATAGAGGAGGATATCTATAAAATGGACTATTGCAGACTTACAGTTGAGTAGGTTATTGATTTTAATCCAACCTTGATTCCAGAAGGAGTAATTGATGATGGGCTGATTTTAGATCCAGAATATGAAGAACAAAGAGTTGCTGACGCTTATATTCCAGCAATACAATGGTCTTATAAAGAATCAGTTTTTATTTTCAATAGATTTTAGTCAATCTTGGCAAATACTAACTCTTGGCTTAAGAGTATAAGCGTCAAGACTATAAAAATCAGGGTTAATAATGAAGATGATTCAGCTGGACCTGTTGGATTGAAATCAGAAGTCAGGGATAAATCCAAGGAAGGTGCTTCTTCTTTAGGAACGAGGATTAAGCTGAGAGTCAACCGTGCTGTAGAACAACCTTTGGAGGAACCAACATTAAAAGGGAAGGAGGTTAAAGAGACGCAGATCCAAGTCATTGATCAGCAAGAAGGAGAAGTTCTTCAGTCTCCTACTACTCTAAGTATAATGTCTCCACATATTGATGCTGCTCCAGTATCAATATTGTCTCCTATGTCTCAATTTGATAGTGATATTGATTCCTTTTCAACGGTTTACGTTCCTCCTATTGAAGCTGCTCTTCATACATCAACTTCATCAACGGTGACTGCTTCTATAGAAAACATACATGATAATCTGGAGAATGTTTTTGATGCTAATCCAATGTATCCAAACACATCACAGATAACACTTCCAGAAATTGATACATCTGCTGCAAGCTTTGATTGTTTCATGGCTAATGCTGATCACAATGCGCCATCCAGTCAAGCTTTTGTTGCGATTCAAACTGAGACATCTCCAAGAGTAACAATCGTGACTCAAAATGAATCTGTTGCTGTTTCAAATACGGTTGCTGTTTCAAATGTAGACACATTGGATCTTCCTCCATGGTTGAGTTCAGTCACTCTAAAGAGAAAGAAACAGGCAATCTCTCCAGATGTATTTGATTTCCAGCAGTTGAAGAGATCAAAGCCAAAAGCTGCAAAGAAGGCTAAAATCGTTTCACGGGTAGTTGTGGACAGCAACAAAATGAAATATGCAGAGATAGCTGAACCCCTTGCAGACAAGTCACCAGAAGAGATGCAAGTTTCTGATAAATTCACAAGGGTGGATTTAGGCAAGCAGACACATGCTGGTATGATGCAAGACGCTCAAAATTCAGTAACTGTTTTAACACATAGTTACAATGAACTTTTGGCAAAAAAGGAAAAGCTAAAAGAAGAGAATTCACAGCTCATCTCAGTCATTCAGAAGATTGCCAACTCTTCAGAGCAAGTTAATCCATTAACTTCTTTCACTTCTGAAGAATCAGTTAAGCAATTGGAGAAAATTGCGCAAAAAGCCAAAGCAGTTGATTCTTGGGTAACGCAGCTGATTGATCAAAGCATACCAGTGATTGAAAAGACATTACAAGTTTTGAATAATGTCAGAATAGCAAAAATAAAGTTGAATCAGACTTTGGAAGCTTTCAAGCAAAGTTTGGATTCACTTGAAAAAGATTTGAAAATTTGGCATGAGATGGATCAAACCAAGCTACAAATTCTATGCAGCAATTCAATCCTACCAAACAGAGAGAAATACATAGAATTTGAAGAACTCATGACAAACAAGTCATTGGTTATTCAAGATCTCATCAAAGATGTCGAAGCTACACTAGAAATGAGTAGTGAAGTTCAGTTAGACATCCTTTCTAGCTTTGAGAAAATCCCTTGCAGAATTTTGAATCATGAAGGAGAATTACTTGCAACTGATATGGTCACTACAGTAATGGCAACAAACCTTCGTCAAGAGCTGGAATCAGAACAGTTTACCATGGATTCAATTCACAAGTTTGTCAACCATAGAATGATCCTTGATAAAATGCAAACTGTTTATGAAGAGCATAAAGAGGCAACAATAAGATATTTTGATGTAATCTTGAAGACTGTTGCGGTTGCCAAGAACACACTAGGCCCCGATCCAGCTGAGTTGCAAGAAATTATCAGCAGATTTCAATCTTTCAAAGCTAGGATTGATATAGAATAAAATGTTTTATCTTTATGCATTTTGTTTTCGACAAACTACATGTAAAAACAAATTTTGTAATCACAAGCGTTTCTTTCACTTGCAGTTTTGTAAATTGCAATTACATGTAATCTAATTACAAGTCAAAATAGTTTAAGACTGTAATTTTGAATAAGTCAATTGCAAGTAGTTGGTGGTTGAGAGAATTTCTCAAGTTAGTTGAGATCCTCCCACCTTTTTCTCATGACCTCTCTCCTATAAATACTTGAGAGGGTCCTTTGTAAACATATCTTTTTGGCAAGCAAGAAAATTCTGTAGAAATTTGTACTCATAAAGACTTTGAGCTTTATAGTTATAAGTTGATCTTTTTCAAATAATATCAAAGAGTTACCGATTTCAGACTTTGTGTTGAAATCCTTCTTTGCATCCATTGTGTTCTTATGTCATTTTGGAGCATTACTTTGTAATTGTTTGAAGGTTGTGGAAGATTGCTAGGGAGAGCTTCAATTAAAATATTTTCAGACTTTGTGCTGTAAATGTTGAAGATTGAATTCATAATTTAGAGGTTAAGAAGAATTGCAAGTCTTTGTGCTCGTAACGATTCTCATTCGTAGTAGTTAATAGATACATCATATTCTCAGACTTTGTGCTGTCCTATGCTGTATATTATCATTAGAATTATCTTTTAAAAGGGTAGATAGGATTGCAGATTTTCAAGACTTTGTGCTTGAGGTTGTTTTCCCGTCCCGAAGGAAGTGACGAAAGTCTTTGAACTTTCAGGAAACTTCATTTCCTTTCTACTGAATTTATTGCAAGCTGCTATTAAAATCTATTTAAAAGTCCAGATTACTTTTTCTGTGAAGAGAAAAGAATTTAGTCTTTCTGAAACAAGAGGAGAGATTATTGTTCCACCCATATTTGTTTTTAGTTATTTAGATAGGGGGAGCCTTCCTTTAAATAGGAGAGTTTAACTCACACACTGTGTTGAAATCACCATTTTGTCAAACCTCCTAAGTTTACAAAATATTCAACCAACAATCATCATTTTCTCTGTCATACTGCCACTAGACAATCCTTTCAAGAGGAATATCTGAATTATGAGTCTCTTCAATATGAGGAAGGGGAAATTTCTGCTCAACCTCCTCATTTCCTGGCACATGTTCTGCCACTTGTTCTTCCCTGACTTCCTGAACATCTTCAAGCTGTTCTGGGATATCCATAGCTTGTTACTATTGTTGTTGCTCTAAGAGGACCTGGGCTTTGTCTATAGCCTCCTTTACCTTTACCTTAAACTCACTAGACTGATAGTCCCTTATCATGGTAAAGGCCCTCTCCAAGGGGTTTGCAATTTCATTGTATGGACTGATGTAGAAGGCATTCCTTTTCATAATCTTTTCCTCAAGATTTGTCATAGCTGTCCAATCCCTTTTCCAAGCCATGATAGCCTCATCACTTGTCAGATTCCTTAGTACATCATCTCTATAGAAGAATTCATGATGTATGATGCCTAAGTTCTTTTGTCTTCTTTTTCCTGCCACAAATCTTTCTGGATCAAAAACTCTAACCTCATTGATAGGCATTATGAGATTATTCACCATAATGCCCAATTTTTCATACCCTTTAAGGGCAGTGATCTTAAAATAAGCAAAAGTACATTGGGGATTTACTACAAAGCCCTTTCTGTCCTTTCTAAACATTTCATAATCCATAACATCAATTTGTCACATGAGCTCCATGAAAGTCAATCTGTCTGAGACATACAAGGGTAAACAATGGGGTGCCACCTTAGCTCCATAAACCGTGATCAGAGTATATTCAAAATGTAGAAACCAGTCAGCCCAATTATGTGTTGCTGTAGAGCCTGGTACATCCTCTAGGCGCATAACACTTCTGATCTCTGGAGAAAGTTTGAATCTAGGTGCCACAACCAATGACTCTAAGATACCATGTCTTATAACATTGGCAAACAAGATGTAATTAGAATTGGAGCAATCCTAATCCCAAATGTATGTTCACATTTGCATAGGGATAACCTTATTTTCACTGTCCTTAATCTTCAGATTTAATTTCCTTTTCCACTCATAATCTCCTTCCCATAAGAGCATATGCATCAATAAGGAATAATGGGGGAAAGATAGAGGGAGCACTTCCTTTTTCAAATTGAGAAAATCCTCATGCATTCGTTCAACAACAAAATTAGCATAATCAAAACCAGTGTTTCGATTATATTCTTGTATATCTGCCACTATCACCAACAAATCAGGGGCTATTCTAACCTCAAAATCCCGAGCAAGCACTTGGTTTAAACAATAGTAAGTGTTTTTGAAATAATCTTCAAATTCTTCACACTCAAGAGGCTTAGCATCTTGAACAGTGAATTTTTTCCTGCTCCTATGTTGCACAAGTATTGCTTCTCTGTATGCAAATTTTCTCCTTTCATATTCAGCATACAAGCCAGCATGCCTGAACTTTGCAGTATAATTGGGATTTAACCCAAATACATCCAACATTTTATCCTTTGTCTCCTCCAGAATTATATCACCATTCTCACTCTTGATTTTCCTGTCAGTAGGGTCATAGTGCCTTGCTAGCTCCATCATTAAATCAACTTCCACAAACACATTTGGAACCACTAACTTTCCCAGGTTCAACCCGCACAAATAGCATGCAGGCTTACTGGAATTTCACCTATTGAAAGCATATCGAAACAATTGCCATCCACTCTGGGGCTGGGGTTTCTCACCAATTTCGCCAGTATTATCAATCAACCTAGTGGTAACAACTTGTCTTGTGGGCCTTTTACCAATTCGTGACCCTCCCTCTTTGAAACCTCCAAAAGTTTCTTGCATAAACTTTTCTGTTTCTTTCTTTGCGCTTCTGGATCTCGTGGAAGCCGCAGGGGTGCTAGGCAAAGGGTTAGACACAGTCACTGGCTTAGGATTAATTTCAGCTGAAGTATGCTGAGTTTTAAGTCTTTTAACTCTCTTTTGCTTTGGTTTCCAGATGCTTTGGTTTCCTTTCTGGTCTAACACTGGATTCACTAGGCTCTGGGTCACTCATGTTTGTAACACAAATGGAAACTAGGGTTTACAATTTCTTACGGCCAAATAAAACCCTTCACAATTATGATAGGATAAACACTACTATTGAACAAGACACCTTTCTTTACAATTTAGACAGTGCTCAATTATCAAATTGAAATCACCAGAAAAGACTAAATTGCACATTCCACCAATTTTCCTATCAGCTTTCCAGGGCATTCACCTTACTACCTCAATTAAAAGGAAGTATTAGTTTTGCTTACCCGGATGAAAGCATTGTCACTTTGGTTGCTGATAATTTCTGGAGCTTTCCTTGCAAATTCTTCGGCCTTTGGTATTCTTTTCGCCAGCCAATGAATTAGGATGCACGATAAACCAGATATCTACTTTTTGTTACGGCTGGGAGGGGAGCATGTCACCATTAATATTTGATAGTAAGCTCGCGCGAGCGAACTGACAATTAGCCGTTCAGTTTTAAACCTTGATCGTTGATCCTTCAACTTTAAAACTATATCAATGGTTATCGATCCACCTCACCACCTTCCTTTTTGCTTTATACGAAATCCTTAGGATTTCACCACGTTGCCTCTTCATGTAGTGGTTGTTGCCAATCGCTGATTTACTTCGTTCTCGTCCATCTTTATCAGCGATGCAAGTGCCTCATGCGATAAAATCTTAGCCCTTAGATCTATAGCTGGTTTCCCGATCTCATCCATCTCCATCGCTCCTCGCTAAATCAACTTTGCACCTTGACTTCCATCAACGACAAGAGATGTAAGCACCATAGTTTGACACGTACACTTGCATAACAATCAATGGCACAAAAGATATTGCAAATAGGATGTAATCAAATTAGCGAGAGAAAACTCCTTAAAAGGGACCATATCGCTCATCGCTAATCCTCCTCTTAGCGCTCAAAACAAATCCGTGAGATGCGATGCAATTGGAAACTCATCTTCTCGCTCATCGCTAATTTAAAACAATCTCTTTGTAACATATTGGCAATGAGCGATGAAACTATGATCATAAATTCAGAGGTCATCGCTTATTACTATTACAACTTTAAGAACTCAAAAATCATTAGCGATAAGCGATCCCTTAAGAACCTCGCTCATCGCTATTTGCAATTAGAAGTTCAAGGAACAATTCGTGATGAGCGATATCAAAGAGATATCACCTTATCTCTCGTCACTGATTTAAAACATATATTTCAAAAGTGATCAGCGATGAGCGATAAGGACATAAGGCCGATTGAACTTAAGTGAAAACTTTTGGGCACGTGCTTATAAGTTGTTTTAATGGAGGGGACTTCCTAAAATGATACGATAGATAGAAAAAGACTTAAGAACCCCAAAATCATTATAACAAAGGTTTCTGGACCCATGATGAGGGAACTGGTTGCCTAATAAATTTTTTTAAAATAGTGACGGCAGTGGGCAATAGGGAGTCAACAGCAAAATAGAATGCTCAAGTGATTTCAAGGAAACAAATTCTAAAACCTTCCTAAATGCAACAAGGGTTTAAGATGGGACATGAGAATTAAGGTTCCATCACCTGGTAGGCAGGGTGAGGTGCTTTACTATTCATCTTTACTTCTGTTGCATGCCTTGGGTTGGCCGTATCTGCCAGCACACACTGAATCCTCAAGGCATGCACCTATAACAATAACCACCAACCTTGGCACTCATGCTTGCCAACTTACCTTTTATCAGGTAGACGAGGACTCTTTTTTGACATTAGGATGGAATAAGTGTTTTTTTGTTGAAAATCATGCAATGCATGGATAAATGAACTTCCATTGTCTTGTTTTTCCAGATCAGGAGAAGAGATGGAAAACTAAAGTTACTTTAGATTTCGAAAAAAATAGGTACATGGATTTTTATTTGTATAAGAGTGGGTTTGCATAACTGAGACAGGCACAGCTGCTGCAACTGAATAGTGAGGCCGAAGTACTTGCCTTTGAAAAATTGGAGGTAGAAATTTTAGTGCCAAGAAATGGGATTGAGAATTTTGGTTGATGAATGATAAGAAGGTGGCGAAGAGGAGATGGCAACAGTTAAAAGGAGATAAGGCTGCGCTCACTGAAACAGTATGAGAAGTTATTATTAGTGGAAAATAATGGGAATTCTATATTGCAGCAGAAGACACCTTGAGGATGTCCTTAATGCTCATTGTTGTTTCACAGTTTCAAGAAATTAGGCCTATATGGTAGTTAGAGATTTACCTGTGTCAATTTGATTTTCCAAATTCTATTTGATTGTTCAAGGGAGATCAAGAAGAAATAAAACCTTGATGAAATACATTTATTAAGTTTGTACATTGATTCAGTCTTTACTTTATTAGTTTTATGGTCACTTTAGACTGGTATTGTCTTTTGAATTTAATTATGATATTCAACATTAACTTGTTTGAGTTTTTTCTGAGTTGGGTGGTTTTCGTCTTATTCACATATAAGCTACTGCCCGATGCTTCAATTGCCTTCTAAACTACCTAGCTTCTTTTCCATTCCATTATATGGATTTCCAGACAATGTTAGATGCTAGTCCTTAAGTAGCTGACTATCATGTTCCAGTTTGTGCCTGACAAAAAAACTTCCAGTTTAATTAGTGATTAAAATGCCATGTAAAGAATTGGAAAGTGGAAGCATTCTAATCTGACATGTTTTATAAATGGCTTCCCTACAGGTTTCTATTTTACAAATCGCTACTGAGAAAAAAGTGCTAATATTTGACTTGATAGGACTATTTGAGAGAGAACCTAATGTGTTGGACACCTGCCTAAAAGTTGTTTTTCATTCTCCTAACATTTTGAAGCTAGGTAAGATGCTCCAAAATTTGGGCAGCTTTTTTTTTTTAAACTAACTGTAGAAGAACATAGTTAATATTTTATGGGAACAATACTCTTGGTTTGTGTCTTGCTTATAGATTGAATGATTTCTGGTTGAGTTTCTTCAAGGTTATGCTTTTCACCAAGATCTCGAGCAGCTTTTTGAATCATACACAGATCTAGAGTGTTTTCACTTCTGTGATGGTATTTGGACCTTCAAAAGCTTTATGGATCCTCTAAGGGTGGCCTTTCTGGCCTTGCAAAGGTGCGGCATTACAAAATTTTTTGTTCTAAGCATTCCAATTCTATATTTTGCTTGAAGTACATTCTTTTGACCAGCTTATATACTTGTTAAAATGGGACACAATTTAAAATCACATCAAATGGATATATTCTCTCCATCTTCCATTAATTATGAAGTTGACAACCACAGATCTCTTTTTTGAACCAGACTCTATTGGGAAGTGGGTTAAACAAAGAAAGACGGATGAGTAACTGGGAGCGGCGCCCCTTGACCCCTAGCCAGGTATATTGATTAGTATTGAGTGAATTTCTAGTCGTGCATATTGCTCGTAACAGTAGTATACCGTCAATGACATATTGCAAAGCCATTGCTATTTCTTGTTGGAAGCTTCTCCTTCAAAGATCTGTGATCAATCCACTAATGTCTTTAGATTTTTTATTATATAGATAGTAGTTGAAACTTGAATCCCTGACATGATCTGTTGGGTGTGTACTCATATATAAACTTTATTGGGAGTTGTTTCCTTAATAGTAGTTTGTGACTAAATATGCAATGATTTCTGGATTTGGGTTTCTTATGAGCAATTGCAAATTGCCAAATGTCACGTGAAGTTGCATGGAGTGTTGCTTGTACCAGGTACCTCCACCAAACATTAGTCAATATTATGCTACTAGAAAACATTATGATTGCTAAGTTTTCACTCTCCTAATGCTATTTTGTTTTGTTTGACAATTGCACATAACTGTCAAGATTCTAATTGGCCATTTCATGTTTCCATGTACGTGTGCATGTTTGTGCATCTTTGTTGGCTCTAGATTTTTGGCTTAATGAGTATTTGCAAATTCTTTTTGTCACTGAAGTAAGATTCTTTGTGAAGTTGCATAGAGTGGTGCTCATACTGGGCACCTCCACCAAACATTCAGTCAATATTATGCTTCTAAAAAACATTATGATCACTAAGTCTTTACTCTCGAAATGCTACTGTTTTCTATTGTTTGACAATTTTATGTCACTATCTATATTTTTATTGGCCATTTCATGTTTTCATGTATGTGTGCATCTTTGTTGGCACTAGATTTTTGACTCAACGAGTATTTTCAAATTCTTTTTGTCACTGACGTAAGATATTCTTTGCTAATTAAATCGAGGATACAACTTTCTGCTAATGTTCTTTTCAGAATTTCAATGGAATTTGTAAGCTTCCAAATTACTCTACTCTGCTAGGTTTTGGGAGGGACAGGTTCCTTAGTTGTCCCATGAAAATTATTTGCAAGGTTGTGTCATGTAATACTGATAATGTTACAGTTTTGTATTTGAGTAATTGGTCTTTAAATTTATGCTGTATGCTTTTGCTTCATTCCTTCCTATTATGAAGAAAATGGCCGCAGCAATCCTCTGCAGGAGTGGAAATGCAGATTATGCTCTCTATGGAGTTTTAGATTCCTGCTACTACTTGTTTGGAGTCTCCTTTATTTCTCTTTCCCTGCTTTCTCTTTTCCTTTTCGTGTCCCTCATATGAAGGACATAGTCTTTGAATCATGCATGGATGATTCCCCTTAGCTTGGAAAGGATTGGTTTAGTGATTAGGTGTTATTTTGACTCTTATTATGTGTGTTTGTGAACATTTTGGACTCATCTGGGTGTTAGCTCAACTTTTCAAGTCATCCAAGGACTTTGCCACTGTAGTTCCAGTTCTGTTGAGTAAAAATGCTAAGTTGCCGAATCGTGTACGGGCACGGGTACAGATACGTAGGTACAACAATTTTTTTGGGAGGGTTGGGTACGGGTACGCCGTACAAAATATAATAAACTATTCACATATATATAATAATAATATTATTATTATATATATAATTAATATTTTATTAAAATTGATAATATTATAAAACAATGAAACATAAAAAAACAATTTAAATTATAATAACTAATAATTAATAATAATAATAATAATTTTAGAAATTAATAAAACAATGAAATATATAAATTAATATAAACATATTAATTATAAATATATAATTTCTGAATTTCTAATACATTAATATAAATTAATTAATAATAATAAAAAATCTTACACAATTTTAAATTTATTATATAATACATTTATTATTAATTTATTTATAAAATTATATATTAAAATTTAACATATATTATATAAATATATTATCAATATTAAATATATATTATTATTATTCAATCTAAAATATAATAATATCTATTTTTATTATAATAATATGCCGTCGGTGGTTTCTCTTCTTCTTATGTCGTGTTTATGTTCTTCCTATATCTACCGTCGAAGAAAACTCTCTGCAATTGGCGCGTGTCTGTGCAAGTGTGGAGGAAAATGGAAATCGAGGCGCGGGCGGGTAAAAGCCAAAGTGAAAAACAAAATAGTAAACTTTGCAAAATCCACGTTTTTCGTCAAACGTTTTCACCCTAAAATGCGCGAAATTTGATGAAAATGGTCAAACGTGTTTCCAAAATGGTAAAAAAAATGGGGTTGAATCGCCATGTCATTACCAGAAACAGCTCGAATTGTTTTCCAAATCCAAAATCGTATCCATAGGGGAAAAATCGGTTCCTGATTGATTCCAAAGCGATTCATTTCAGTACCCGTGTCTGAATCGTTTCGACTTTGGAAACGATGCCCTAAACAAAGCGATTCGACTACTTAGTAAAAATGTGCAGACTGCTCGGCTAATGTTTGGCAGCTTGGCTTGTTACATGTTCAAACTTTTCTAGATTTATTCCAACATTGTTGTGCACCACTAAGTGACTAGGAATTCTCCTCTACCTTCTTTATGAGGCGCCATTTGTTGTACTTCTCATGGAACTTGATGCTAGATTTATCCTAGAAGACCATCTCTGATCTAACAGAGATCATGCCTTTCCCGAAAGAGTTCCCTTGTTGAATTTTTTGGAATATTCTTTTTCTCATGTTGATTGTGGTGATTGTATGCTTGCCGATGGTCTCAAGGTCTGCTCTATCCATGGGTAGTCTTTTACAACTTACAACCTCTTACATGTATGGGAAACCTTGATACCATGTCTGGCCTGTAATTTCGCAACTTATTGCTGACACTAATCTCTACACATGCTCTAATTTATATGCAGCTGATTTCAGTATCTATGGTAGTGAAGACAACGTATGGCGGAAATTCATAACAATCAGAGCTTGGCTGACAACTTCAAAAATTTAGATCCTTACACATGATAAAGACACTATATCTATGCTTAGTGGGGAAACTTCACAGGAAAAGTTTTCTGTTTTCTTTTCCCTTAACTATGCAATCTTACTATATTGCCCTCTTTGAAGAATGATGATGTCTGCAATCAATTACCATGGAGTGCTGCAGCCTTTTCCTCATACTTTCCCCTGCTGTTGTTTCACTTCTTCTCTACTATGGAGAAAATGGTTAGACAAATCTTCTCTAGGGGTGGAGAGAGATTTAGTTTTCTGCACCATGTGTTTGGAGTTCTTCTCTTGAGTGATTTCAGCACCTTATACTGTTTCCGCTCTTCCCCTATCTATGATAGATAGGAAGGGCGAGAGTCTATGGATTGATGTATAGATGATTTTCCTCATTTTGTGAAGGATGGAATTTCTAGTGTTGTAATGCCTCCAGCTTTTACTCAACAGATTAATGGTCAATGAACTGGTAAACAGAATTTTCAAATTTTTGTGACACAATGTAACACAAATGTGTCACAATGCACATCTATGCACTAGAGATGTTGCGACACAACACATCAACACTCATTGAGCACTATGTCAATGCATAATGCATGAATACATAGGTGGAAAAGTTTAACATTTTTGTGTGATGACATCACCATGACAACCATATGAAAGGGTAGAACTTCCTGTAATCATGATGGAGTACAAGGCTACTAATCACATCTCTTGTGAATGGATCAAACATGAATGCGAATGGACCATTGTTTCCTATTCTAGGGAAACTTGAGCATCATTCCATCCCACAAAACCAACCAAGGCACATTCACACATCCTAAATGATGTAGAAACAACAATCAAACACACAAAATGTCTAACTCAAACAGTAACGTCACTATCTTGACCTAGTATCGCAAGACACAAACCCCAACACAAAAAGGAAGCGTAATTGACAAAAGACATAAAATATCACCAAAGGAAGATGTTAGGCATTCAAGGTATACATACCCTAGGGAATAACTTTCATTTATTAATTTTTGTAAACAATTGGTAATTGCCCACTATTTTATGGCCTATTTGTCAAAATTGCCTCTTTTGCCAATATGGAATCACCCAATCAATTTGGGAGTCACCCTTGGCTATCCCAAGACCACCACTTTCATTAGTAGAATTGCCATTGATAAAATAGGGATTGTAGATTGCTAGAATGCCCTGTTTTGGACAGCCAAGGTGATTTTTGATTGCTTGATAAAACAGGTGATTCCAAAGAAGTCATAAGGATTCCCTACAAGCCTACTATCCAAAAAGACATCAAAATCTAAGTTGACAACCTTCAAAACAAGTACAAAGTACGGAGGTCTAAAGACTAGAGCATTGCCAAGCCAAGGAAAGCCATGAAGGTTGAACACCACATGTTGTAGCATCCTTGTTCTACAAGCTGCTATAAAATTATTTGAACCAGTCATTTCTAATATGCTTAGGGTTCAATTCTCCATGTCTAAACCCATGGAACCACAAATTCATTTTAACCAAAAGAATCACTATTACTTTCATGAGCAAACATGCCTTTTCAACCAATGCAACAAAAGCATACATGAATGATCCTAACTCCTAAGCATAGAGCTGAATATACATCATACTAATGATTCTAACTCAAATCATTCATTTTAACTTTCAATGCAAACTAAGCCTACATGTTTTAGAATCAAGGTTTTCGGCCCGTTTTCCTCATCATAATAAATCCCTCTTAAGATGAGATACACAATCAATCCCAATAACAACACATACGTATTACAATGTAATGGATCTCATCCCAAACATGGATGGTTTAATGTCAATACAAACAAATTCAATAATATAAAATTAATCATTTAAATCAATGATCACAAGATCCCACTTTTATTTTTTTTTCCAAGAAACTAAAAATGGAAAGCTACAAGTATCATGATCCCACAAGAGCACAACACACCCTCCAATGATTTGTTTGGCCCTAGTGATGATCAACTCTACCCATCCATGTGGGACCCATCCCTTGCATTAAGAGGCCATCGACTAGGTAATCCAACAACACTCATACAAAAAGCAATTGAACAATCATACATACCAATCACATCTCATACACTAGGCATCTGATAAATATATAAATTTCAATTATGACATCAACCAATGACATACAAAGGGAATGATAACCACCAATTACAAAGGAAATGGCGATAACCACCAAATGCAAAAAATAGGGTTGGTGATACAGCCAAATGCAAACAATGGATAAGTGATACGACTGAATGCAAACAAAGGTAGTCAACTACACAAATTAGATACAATGATAATGTTATGTAATCCATGTTAATCGTGTAATAATCAAAACAGTCCACCACATCCATCGATTTTCATTTCAATCTGGGAGGGCAGTGAGAGTCGAATCTACTTCTAACTCTAGGGCTCATTCCAAACATCAAAAGGCCAAAAATGATCAAAATAGTCATGCATGGAAAGTGAGGCACAAATGAAGATAGATGTCACTAATTCAAAGGCAAGAACGTTTCATGAGAGAATGATTCATCCTGCAAAATACAATCATCAAACATGGCTTAAATTTCAAATTTAACTATTTTAAGCTTCAATTTATAAAATTCTGATGGTATCCTTTGGAGCATAATAACAAGGGAAATGTACTTTTCACATCGCATAAAAAATTGGGAAAATTTTGCCATAGTTCTTGTGCAAAATTGCATTTTACAAAAATATGAAAACCTACAATTTTAAAATGCACAACAAACTAATGTATATATTCTATTTCAAATCTATCCCTACACAAAAGAAAATCTTATGCAATCCACCTAATGTGGACCATGGCAAAAGAAGAATTTTGTTTAAACAAAAGCATATTCATAATAAGAGAAATACCTTCAACAATGAAGGTTTTGTTTTTTAATGCAATACACAACAATCTTTGGCAATCCTCTTCAAGATTCCAATTCAAGCTCCTAACCACAAGCAGTCTTTCCCTTTTGAAAGTAATAGCTCACACAATGGAGTAGAGGAGAGAATCAAGCAAGAAATTGAACAGGTCTTTTTAAAATTGCTTTTCCTTTTACCTTTTGTCAAAAAACTCTAAATCCCCAAAAATATTTTTGCTTTTTTCACATTCAAACTAGTTAATTTTCAAAGTAAATATTTTATATGTAATGTCCCCTTTTGATGACAACATTAGGTAGTTACAGCTGACATGGAAAAGGTATTGACTGGGTCTATTGCCAGCAATTAGAAGTAATTAGTTGCAGTTGGATGTGACTCAGTCAACTAGTATTAGAGCATCCTTAGATAAAGGGGAACGCTGCAGTTCTATTTTCCTTTTGGGCTGTATGCTGTAGCAGTTATTTGTACCAGTTAGTTATGGATCGCCCAGTTGAGTCTAGAGGTAGTGCTGGGGATGAGTAGAAGATATCTTTTGAAATCAGACAAACAAACTTTCTTGTGATGCACACAGCAGCAGAGTACTGTAGTGCCTAGGATGAAAACCCACAGGTACAGTTAGCAGGTTCTGGGGATGACACCCTCCACCAGCAATCTTCATCACAATTACAGTAGCAATATTCAAGCAGGATGTGGGAGGAGAAATTATGAATGTTGCACTCAAAAATTAGGAAGAACATAAATCTATGCCAGCAGCCATCATCACCAGGAAACAGCAGAATATAATCTAGGCATCCTAGCACCAATCAACATTGCACTTCATTCCTAGGTTTATTTTTGTACACTGAGATGTTTGGCAAGTCATGTTAAGTAATTCTTGTTTGTATAGATTGTCGTTAGCTATCAAGAAATAGATAAATCTATTAAATTATTATTGTAATATTTAATGGTCATCTTAGCTTTAGTTACTTGATAGTTTGCTTTTAGTTAACTTAGTTTATTTCAGTTAGCTTTTAGTAACTTTTGTTCCTGTTTTAGTTTGTTTTAGCAACTTTCTGTTATCTGCTTTAGTTTGCTTTAGTTAACAATGGTTTCTTTTTAGAAACATTGTTTTGTAATTTTCCATATGAGTATATCTCTCCTTTGTAAATACAGAATAATGAATATCGAATATCAATTATTATTTCATGGTATCAAAGCTTAGGCTCAAACTTTTTTGGTGGATTTTTTAGTAATAAAAAATTGTTGTTTTTCTAAGGTATTTAAAAAAAAATTCTTAGATGTTTTTGCTCGTTTTTTTTTTAAATCGAGATGTTAATGGTTAACCCGGAAAGTTGAAAAATTATTTTGGAAGTTTTTTGATAGATTTTTTAATAAAAATTCGTGAAGTTTTTTAGCCGATATTTTTTAAAGATAAAAATTGTGGAATTTTTGTGAAGCAATTTTTTGCAGTAGAGTTTTTGAAGAAATTTGAGGGTTTTTTTGAAGCAGATTTGAGGGTTTCTTTTGCATGAAATCACGGATTTTTGAAGAAGATTTTCGCAGATCTATTCGTGCACATTTTCATGGGTTGAGGTGGTGTGAGAGACATCTTTGTCATGTATTTGGTGTGGGTGTGTTAAGGTCTTATTGTTCAGTGTTTGAGGCTATCTTCAGATTTGTGTCTCAATTGGTTTTGAAATCAGAATTGCAGTGTTAAGAAGATTCTATGGTATTGGAGTTGGTGCTTCAGCATTTTGGAGATGGTGCTTCAGCAATCTAGAGTTGGTGCTTCAGCATCTTGGAGTTGGTGCTTCAAGGAGAGTTGGTGCTCTCAATGGGTTGGTGCTCACTTATGTAATCTGGGTTGGTGCCCGTTTGTGGTTAATAAAAGCTATTGATCTGCCATGGTTTTTTACCTGAAAGAGTTGTCCACGTGAAATTTGGTATTCCCTTTTTGATGCTTGTTCTTATTGTTTACAGTGCTGATTTTGATGGTTTTGAGTTTTAAAAGTTTAAAATATTGATTCCCCCCCCCTCTCTCAGTATTTTCTGTGTGCTCTTCAGATTCTACTCTTCCTCGTCTCATTAATGTTTTTGAGTCATCTAGGCATTATCTTCCTAGGATCTTGGTTCAAATTTTGTGTGGTCATATGGGATCAAATCACATAATTTATGTTCTATTTCCCATATTTTAGGACATTTGAGGACTATTGCAGGTTGGTTCACTTTTGTAGAGCAAATTTCTGCAATTGTTCAAGACCTTCACTGTTACGTGCTGTTACTTGGTCAAACCTTTCCAGATTTGCTTCAAACCATGTGGAATGGTTCCTAATTATGTTGAACACTGCTGGTGATAAATTTTGTATAATCTAAATAAAATTAAATTGATGCTAAATGCAATTTGTTCTATAACTGTGTTAGGCGTAACAACTAACACCTCTGGAGTAGAAGTTGTTATGAGCGGCCTATGCACCTCATGGTAGGTGCTCTTCAAATTATGGAGGGGAAGCTCCCTCGTTTATGCTTTGACAAATGTACTTGCAAAGGAAAAATAAGCTAAAACTATGTCCTGTCTTTTTGTTTCAGCTGCTAGAGGCACAAGGCTTTCTTGAAAGAACTTACACGTTGCAGTTGAGTTTTCTCTGGTTTTGCAAATCAACTAAACTACAACTTATATCTATCCAATCTCCTCAGGAAAACAGAGCAAGAGGAAACAGAGCAAGGTATGACTATCAGACGATAAGCATGTTTAGACTCTCTACTTGAGGGCAAGGTGGCACAACTATCATCTCAATCTAAACAAGCTTATTGGATACAACAGATTTAAGAATTCACTAAGACGATCTTATGGAACCCTGTGTGGCATAACACTTGATTGAAATAGCAAAGCCTTCACAAAACAGCCTTTATCTTTATAATCTCACGAAACCCTATGTGGCATAACCTTCGATTATATTGATAAAGATTTCACAAAACAGATTTATCGCTGCAACTTCTTGAAACCCTATGTGGCATAACGATCGATCAAAATGGTAAATTAACACAAAAAAGCCTTATCACCT